>RJWJ010006346.1:0-62848 GCA_004363605.1 Indri indri | reverse complement strand
TTTCTTTGTCTATAAACAGATGATAGGAGCAACCCTTGATAGTGACTGATCATAAAAAGAAACCCCAGGAGCACAGAGACACTATAAAAAGATCTAGAAGGAAGTCATTATGCTGTTGAGGGAATAAGAAACTTAAGTCAGAGAGTTGTGAAATGTTCTCATTATAGGTCATCTTGGTAATTATCTGACATCTACAGACAGAGTCACTTCTTAATCAAAAGAATGAATCATTACTGATATTGATTCAGACCAAGATGTTTGAAATAATGAGTCCAGTATCTCAAGTATAAATTTAAAGATAATTCCAGCAACTTCTTTTCTAAATTTTTATACTAAATAATAAAGAAATATATTTTTCATTTGTTGACGATTACATTAAAATAATCAAAACTGAGAATAAATTGCAATAGTGTAATTTGCATATTAAGATCCCTAAAAATTAAAGTTTCTGATACTAACCATGCCATTGCCATGGATTAATTTTTATCAGCCAGGCCAAAGAATTACTTTTTCCTAACAATTATATGAGAATTTAATAAAGAATATAAAACTTTATTGGATACCAGAATGAATTAATGTTTTAAAACAACTATTTTCAGAACTAAGTGGCTTATTAATAGTCAATGGCTAGCCAGTTTGGCAAAGAGAAATATAACTAAATCTAAATTATATTAGACTCAATTTAACATCAGTTGAGTCCCGAAGAGATTCGAGACTATTATAGACACAATCCGTAGGCAATGTACTCTGAGTTAAAACAGCATTAAAGAGAAGGAAGAAAAGCCGTAGATGCAACACAGGATTAAGAGAATAAATAATTATCTATTAAACAGAGAAAAAACAGAAAGCTGTAACCAATGGAGAGTCGCCGTAAGACAAGGATCAGAGCTATGGCACGTGGCTTCTTGTCCATTATCTCATTGCTGTTGGTGACAGAGGGGGAACAGAAGAGGAAGGAACTTCTAGAAAAACAAAAGGTTTTGCTCCAATCTCTCAGTTACATGGTGGATTAAAACCAAATGATTTCAGGGAGTGCTTAATAGTATAAGCAGCTAAGAAGGAAGGAAGGAAAGAAAGAAAGAAAGAAAGAAAGAAAGAAAGAAAGAAAGAAAGAAAGAAAGAAAGAAAGAGAGAAAGAAAGAAAGAAAGAGAAAGAATGTCACTCTGCTGAAGCAGAGAAACTGCTTGAAATTCCATTATGCTCAGGATTCAAATCAACCCAAGATTATTTAGTGGTTTCATTCTCATTAAAAGGAAATTGCCATATCTTCTGTTTTCCTTTCATAATCAGAGTAGTAAATAGCTTGGGTTCTTAGAGTCCAAATATCTGTGTTGGAATCCTGGCCTGTTCAACTATGAGCTACATGACTAGAGGAAATTACTTTATCTGTATCTCAATTCTCTTTGTAAAACAGAGATAATGATCATATCTATCGTTTAATGTTTTTAAGATGAATAAATAAATTAAGTGCTCAAAAATATGAATCATCATCATGAGACAGTAGTCACCACTTGTTTATCTGGGAAGCCCCTGATACGTGAATTTCCTCAAATTATAATTTCCATAGCAAATCTCATTTGATTTTGGGATAATGCTTGTAGGAAGACAGTATGGAATAATGTATAAAAATAAATTATATTTGTTATTAAGAAAAGAGAGAAGTGTCTCTTTTGTTTGCTTATTTTAGCAATTTAAACTTTCACTATGATCATTTGTGTTGTGTAGTTGACGGCATACTTTACTGTTGCAGATGTGTAATTGATAACTAAACTTGAGATATTGCAGCCAGACACTTTACTTAATGTAGTATAAAATCAGGGTGTGAGGACAAGGAGATGGGCCAGAAATATATTTAGAAATAAGCAGAATGAGAGGTATGTTTTTCATAAACTCACACCCATACAATACCCAAAAGGACTTCTTGAAGGTTTTTTGTGACAAAAATGTTTTTAACAGGGCTTATATTAGAAACAATTTTTTTAAAGAAGGCTATTATCAAGTATTAAGTAAATGATGTATAATTAGTGTTTACACTTCTTGTGAATCATTTCCTGAAGGTTCTTATTTACTGTATTGCAAAACAGTTATTATGTTAACCATCTTTGCATTTTCTTTCATATTGCTTGTTCCAGTTTAGGATTTTTATGAGTCTGGATTGTTGCAGACCCACACTAAACATCAGGATGAAATTGAAAACCCCAACTTAATTAACACTAGAGAAATAATTTTCAGAATATTTCTCCAAATACAAACGTTTATTGCCTTTTAGGTAAAACACTGCAAATATAGAGACTTGTTATTTTTATTAAGGTATATTATACTGGTAGAACAATCTATAAATTAGAAATGCTAAGGAAATGAAAAGACTTCCTAAACAGTTAGTAAACATCATTTAAGGGCAAGTTCTGTGCTCTTCCCCAAATCTATGGGAAAAATGGTGGATTTTTGAGGAAATGCAAAGTGGTTTAACAAGATACTCATAAAAATCTGAAAAGCTAAGAATTTCCATCTAGTTTTGAAATGATGTATTTCACAGGTGGAATAATAAAAATAAAAATAATAAAAATAAAAAATCTGGCTTTCAAATCACACTGTCGTACCTCTAGGGTGGAAAAGAAGGTTTAGCATGGTGAAAAAATGCACTTCCCCCCCTCCAATTAAGTATATGCTAGTTACAGAGATCTATGTCCAAAATTTTACTTTAAATTTTATTTATTTATTTCAAACAGGAATCTGTTTTTGCTTATGAGCTTCTACCTGCTCACACCAGTTGCAGGTAGATAACCAGAATAAATCTTTAACTCAGATTCTGTGTAGGTCAACGACATATTCTCGCTCTCCTTAAACTTTTATTTTCATTTAAAATATATGGAACTGTATTTTGCATTCTTCCTAATCTTAGCAAGGAGAGGTAGAAAAGGCTGTTGTTGAAGACAGAGTATTTGTTGTCAGCACATCCGGAATCAGGTCCCAGCTGTGCCACCTTCACACTGGAAAGTCGATTGTGTGAGTTGATCTCTCTATGCAACAGCTTCGTACTCCTAAAATGAGGATGTAAACCGGTAATTTCTAAGATTTTCAGTTTCAAATAAGCCTCTGTATTTCCAATTTGCAGTCCCCCATGTAAAGAGGTTGGAAGTCATTACTCTTATCCTCACAACAAGGAAAAAGTTAACAAACTGAAAATCAACAATTCTTCTTAGATTCATCGATAATTGAGGTCACAGGGCAAACTGCCGCTCCATAAACTGGAGAGACAGACAGACAGATACAGTGTTACCACAGCTTACCAGGAACAGAATCCAACTTCTGGAGCCATTATCTGTAGGAACATGTCTAACTGTAACGATGAGTTGCTGGAGACTCAGTTGGGAGGAGCTTGAGTGTTCAAACTTTGAGAGGGGTTAGTCTTAGGGAGACCTTCATACTTTCTTTTTTTTTTTTTTTTCTTTTTGTAATTCTAGCAAGAGGAGGGAAAGTATAATCATTTTAGAATGCGCCCAGACCTACCCGTTCTCCTTAACAAGGCCAGTCCTCAAGGGAAACTATATTACCTGAGCCATACCTATATTACCTGGGGTTTTACTTAAGCCTAACTGACCTAGAGTAAGGGAAATACCCAACTCAGGCTCGCTTAGAGACGGACACTTAACTGCAGAACTACGGAAGGTTTTTCCTTCCCCCTCACCTCAGCACTGCATCAGTTGTGCTCCTATACAGTAACAAGGAATTACAGGTAAAAGAACTGCAAGCATTAGATCTTATTTAAGGAGGTTCCAGAAAAACCCAAAGACAACAAAGAAGACAGAAACAAAGACACCAGAGGAAATTTTAGCTTCTAACACCACAGCTACAACAAACAATGGACACAACTTAATGCCTGGCCAGATAAACATAAAGCTTCACACTGAAGGCTCAGTTCCTTTTACACAATACATCATGTATGCCTTTCAACAAACAATTACAAATCATGGTAAAAGACAAAAACACAGTCTGAAGAGAGAAGCGAGCATCATGAGCAGACTCAGATATGGCAGAAAAGTTGGTATAAATGAACAGTGAATTTAAGTTAACTATAGATTAATATACTAAGTCTCTAATGGAAAAAGTGAATAACATGTAAGAATAGGTAGGTAAACAGAGATGTGGAAACTCTAAGAAAAACTGAAAAGGAAATGCTATAAATCCAAAACACTGCAACAGAAATGAAAAATGCTTTTAATGGGCTCACTGGTAGACTGGACACAGCTGAGCAAAGAGTGAACTTGAATACATGTAATAGGAACTGAAATGTAGGAAGAACAAAGAATGAAAAGGATGGAACAGAATATCCAAGAATTGCGGGACCTTTACAAAAGGTGTAACATGCAAGTTATGGAAATCTTATGAGGAAAAGTAAAAGAGAAACAGAGAAAATATTTGTAGTAACAATGGCTGAGAATTTTCCAAAATTAATGATAGACTTCAAATAATAGATCCAGGAATCTCAAAGAAGACCAATCAGGATAAATTTACACCTAAGCGTATCATATTCAATCTGCAGAAAATTGGAAACAAAGGAAAAATCTTGAGAGAAGCCAGAAGACAAAAACAAAATACACCTTACCTATAGAAGAATAAGGATTAGAATTGGTTTGGACTTCCCTTTAAAAAGCATGCAAGCAAGAAGAGAGTGGAATAAAAATGTTTTAAAGTGTTGAATGAAACACAAACAAACCTAGAATCTGTATCCAATGAAATTATTATCCAAAAGTGGAGAAATAAGAAACAAGTAGAGAAACAACTCTCTCAGACAAACAAACAAGCTTCTATGAATATAAAGTGTATATCAAATGTATGGCATAACTCTGAATTATTGCTCAATAAATGGTGGCTATTTTAAAAACTAATAGAAATAATATTTTGAGTAATCACAAGCAAATACTGTGCTATGCACTTTTGTATAATTTTTACTTAAGCCTCATTAAGTTTCACAGTTAAATAAACTGAAATGAAGAAACTTTAATAGTCTCAGGTGAAAATAAACAAAATTTCAAAGAAAGACAAAAAACTTAAAGGAAATGCCAGTCTAAAGGAGAAGAGAGATAACTTGTGAACTTGAGGGTAAGAAGTCTCTAGTTGTTATAAATTAGATGTCTAGCTGATAAATTATATTCAGATGTCCTAAAATAAACTTAAGGAGTAAAGTCATGTTTAAATAAATTTCTTGGAATATACATATTCATAGAAAAAGGAATATTTTTTTGCCCAATCTATATCCATTGATAGAAAAATAGTATAATTTCAATTATGTTTAAACCTGCCTACACACTCAATGTCTTGGCATCACTTTCTAGCTTTTTCAACCCTGGATGTTCAACTGAATCCATAAATCAAAAAATGACTCGAATGACATATCTCGATTCTCCTAAGAATGGTGCAATTTTGGATGTGTAGGAGAGAAATTAATTCCTTATGTACAATGGATGCCTTAGGCCACCCAAGTTTAATTCTCTCAGGGTAACTCAGTTGAAAGGCTGTGCCCACCATTAAATCAGAATCTCTGGAAATGGGACCTATGTATCATGTGTTTGTTAATATGTTGTTTGTTATTTTTGATTCATGTGGTTTTTGTAGATTGTTCATGTGGAAAATCACAGATTCACAGTATTTTTTCACAGTATTTTTTGATGGTGAGTAGAAGAAGTCAGCAGATATAAAACATAAGTAAATGATCAATCAAACCAGGAAATTGGGAAGCAGATTCTATTGATGTCTATGAAGGTAAGTCCTTAATCAGAGGGAGAGAATAATAGATAAAATAATTTAATTCATAATTCCATTTAGAATCAGTAATAAATGTAATGATTCTTTTGTCGTGTACACATTGCTGCACAATGAACTGAAAGACTCCAAACTTCTTTTCTAGGAAAATGACATGTAGAAATATATGTGCAAATTTTTTCCTGAGATTCTTCTTTAATTGGCAAAGTAGATTACATTTATTCAGTTACTTAATACACATTTTTAAAGAGGCCTTCTAGAATGTTGTGATACTCTAAGAGGGATATGATCTTGTGAGACAAAATATAAGCAAGGAGAGAAATGAAGAGGGAGATCTATTAATGTCCTAGGATAGTCACAGGGGCATTCTAATGTACAACTTGGCATAGATCTTAGGGCAACAAGTAAGCGAAGAGTTCACCTCTTCAATCCAAATGGACACTAGCTCACTGCTCTCTGTGAGTATCTAATGAAAGCCACTAATTTCCCATCAGAAAAAGCAACTACACACTACATTTTTTGTATGTTTCAAAGTTTCAATCACTCATTGATGTTCACACATGGGCTTTACATATAAAATTCCTGCGACCTTTTTTCAAAATGTTAAGTGTCTGACATTTTTTATCATGTTTACTAGTTATTAGCATGAAGCTTTTGGAACATAACCAACCAGATTCCATCCTATTAATATTATATCAACTACTCCTTAAGCACTTATTCTATGTGATATTTTTCTAAATGCTTTCAAATAAACATCTGTGTTTTATTTCTAAGTTTCTTCTTCTTCACAAGATTTTTCAAAATTCTTACAAGTTACCCAGATATGTATGCAAATTATAATGAAATATGATTCATTTATCTGCCTGACACAAATATCAAACTGCAAGAAAAATTAGATTAGTTATCTGGTCCCACATAACATAAAGTTTATAATTTATTTATTAGTTTGAAGCTTTGTGTGTAAATGTTTCATTATAGTCACTCAAAATGACTGTATTTATAGGAATGGTCTTTTACTACCTTTTCATGCAGTTTAAATTTTATAAGTAGACTTGCTTTTTATGTGAGTATTAATTTTATCAATTATTCTTTTTAAAGGTTTTTTGAATGAGGTGGAAGGTGGGGGAGTTAATAACCAAATATCTTACAGGAAGACAACTCTAAGGCCTCCTATTATCTCTAGCATGTTACAGCAGTTTGCAGAAGTTGCCTGGTTAATTGAGGAAAGCCACTAAAAAAAATACCAATACCAATGAACCCTGAAGAAGGGAAAGATATGATTTTCAGAGCTGTCACAATTTTTCCTAAAATATCCAATTTTCCACACAAAAAATATTATGAGACAGGCAAGACACAATAGATAACTCACACACTGGGAATAAAAAAACATCAATAGAAACTGACCCTGAGCACACAGATGCTAGACTTACTAGACAAAGAATTTAAATCAGCAATTAAAAATATGTTCAGAAACCTAAAGAAAATTACCTGGAAATCAATCCTAGGCTCATCGTAGTTAAGCTGTCAAATGTGAAAGGCAGATGTCCCTTTTGCAGTCACTTCCTCTACTCTGTGTTCTGCATATAAATGTATTTTTTGTTCATAACTCTTTTCTTCTCCTACCTGATTAAAAAAAAAAAAAAAAACCTCTTAAGGCAATAATTATAAAATGGTGTCGATAGACTTACAATGTATAAACATACAATTTACATGACAACAATACAAAAATGAATAAGTATGTCTGTGTTCCTAAAATTCACAAGTTTCATCAAAACTGTTGTTTGGTACAACAATTTTATGTTCAAGAAATATTTGAGATTTTTATAGGCTTTTTTGCCTTAGCAATAAAAAGCTACATTTTTCCAAAAGGAAAACCAATTAAAAACACATTTTCCAATCTCTACTTTCTTAATGGCTTCCCTAAAATAAATACTTTAAAAAAATCCCAACCCATTGTGTCTTTAAACCAGTGCCTCATTCTGTTGAACAAAAGAGATGTTTTATCCATGTTTAGTCAGTGGAGGAATGTTGCATTTGATACTTGAAGTACTTATTCTAAGGCCTCTACGCCAATATCTATCAATGAAAAAATTTTTCAATAGGGATTTTATCCAAATCTCTACAGATTTTGAGCAAAGCATTTCTTCTGAGTTGCCTAACTTCCTCAGAAGATCATTTCAATTCATTTGTCAGACATTTGCTGGGTATCTTGTACATATTCCTGTGCTATAAGCTTGTAATATAAACATATTAGACATTAAACTTGCTTACAGAAAATAAGTCTATTTGCATGTGTATAGTGTATAAGTTAAAATCAGTATACAATCAAAAACTTCTACTTTTGTCTGGGAGATTAGGGAAGTACTCAAAAATGGAGTAAATTTCAAAGAGTGTGTAGACATTTTTTCTTCATAGTGGAATATGTTAAACCAGGGAAAGTATTAGAAATGAAAGCAACTTTCTCCATAAAGCTGGTATAGATATACTCTAGCTTTGGCAACTTTCATGACTTATCATTTGAGTACCATTTATGAGCAAGATGGAAAACTAAATTTATTGAACACTTACTATATGCCATTTTGTGTCCAAAATAATTTTCCAAATAAATGAAAAAAAATCATGAGATTTAGGAGATTTATAATACTATGGGCTCCATGTACATTGTCATGGTGATTCACACAGGATTATGAAAAAAAATGCTTAACCAAGGGCAATAAATAAATATATTTCCATGAAGCTGTATTCAGACTGCTTGAAAGATTATGGTGGAGGGATGGAGGCAATATAATCAAACTTCCAGCTTGTAAATGCTGACTTACTCTTTGTATCACTTTTCTATGCTGTGTAACAAATTACCACAAACATAGTGGCTTAAAATAACATTCATCAGTTAGCACAAGTTCTATAAATCAGTCCTCTAGGTGCAGTGTGACTAGGTTCTCTGCTCAGCTTCTTTGAAGCCTGAAATCAGGTGCAGCTGGACTCAGTTATGGTCTGGAAGTTCTTAGGAAGAACCCACTTCTGAGTTAATTCAGGTTATTGATAAAATTCAGTTCCTTGTGGTTGTAGGACTAAGATCCCTACTTATTTGTTTGCTGTCTGCTGTGGGTTACTCATGAATCCTTCTATGTTTGAAGCCAACAAAGAAAAATATCTCTTTTTAAAGCGTTAATTCATCTAATTCCTCTGACTTTAAATCCCAGGCCTGGAAGGCCCAGTGTCTTTTAGAAACTCTCCTGATTAGGTCAGCCCCACTAAAGATATTCTCTATTAAAATCAGCTGTGTCAAATAACAATCTCAGAAGCAAAATATATCACATTTGCAGATCCAGGGATTTATATAGAGTATATAAACCAAGAGATAGGGATCTCAGAGGTCATATCTGATGGTATACTCAGCGACTTTGTGAAAGTCATTAAACTTCTTAAAGCTAATTTCCCTGTACATATAACGGAAATGCCTATTTTACAGGATGGTTGTGAGGACTCCTGAGAGGTAACAGATGAAAGCATTAAACTCATTATCTAGATGGTAATAAGTATCTAATAAATGCTATAAAAATTATTATATAAGTTTGAGATTTTTTTTAAAATAAGCAAATTAAACAATGAGCAATGTAAAGTTTTAGCAGTGAGAATTACTCTAAATATTTTAGTTATACATATTATTTTGGGAGTCAAAGAGAAAAAAGTTAATGCAACTGAGAACTTCAATATCATTGCTACGATTTAATTTTTCTTAAGATTTGCTAAGAATGAAGCTTCTTGATTGGAACTAGAGATAAATAATTTAAAAAAAGATTTTCCACACCCACTTTAATCACTCCATTAATGCTCATGGGATTTTAGTTTAAATCTAATTCCATTCATTTTAATTCCTCATTAAACCAAATGGTGTTCTATCTGTAGCATAATTGAACATATTCTTAATGAGAAAGTAGTAATCATTGAATTCACCATTTACACACTGGGAATGGATTGGATATTATTCTTCATCTTGCCTGCTAAACCAGGCAACTATTGCTGGGTTGACTACTATTGAGAAATTATGTGGTTAATTTCAAACAAGTCAGTGAAAAAGTATGATCTATTAAAATGTCCATATGCTTGTTAAAAGTGGGCGGGGGGGAAGCACATGGTAGAAAGCCTACTCTTTATAATGAGATAATTATTTTTACATGAATATGATGTATGTGTCCAGCTTTAGAAGATTTGGACACAGTAACAGATGCTTCAGCATTAAAATATGTTCCTCATGCAAAAAGGTTTGCAATTTAATTATGCGGGATAAAGAGAAAGGGATATTTAATATGTTGTAAATAATGGGAGGATAATTACTTTCTAACATCAGATATTAATAGCTTAAAAATTAACCAATTCTGAAAGGAGAATTTAAATAGAGCTGAAAATGCAATGCAAAGTAATTTGGGATTCTGCAACTGCATTTTGACATTTTAGATCAGTTTGTTACTTATGATATGAGAATAACATATGCATTTCTTTGTTTTACTCTTTATAAGGAAGTTGTTTATGAGGATTATTAAGAAAGCACCTGTAAGGATTCTAAAAGTGATTTATTTGTTTAGAATAAATTCTTTGTAAAGGAGAACTTTATTGTATATACATTTCTGTGTCAAATCAAATACCTTATCTGAGGATTAGCTGCTGTTTTTAAAAATGGGTTTCAAATGTTGAGAGCACAGTGAAACTACAAGGCTTAAGAAAGCCTATCCTCTCCTGGAGGTCTTGCTGAACTGTCACTGCAGCACCTGGCCTGGTCCCGTAGCTTCTTAAAGTTTGATTTTCTGCATTTGCAAATTAGTGATACATTATTGTTTGTGCATTATTCACTAGAAAGGTAAGGACCAAAATGAATTAACAACCATAAAAAGATTTTAAGGACTGTAATTTGAGGAATTTAAAGACCATGATATATTTTAAAACGCAATTGCTGATAAGAAAATATCATTGCAAAATTGATGTTTCTTATACAGAAATTAGATCTGAACCAGATTTCATAGGTAATAAGAACAAGAGGTAATTAAACTGCTTGTCATCTTCCAATAGCTTTAACCTAACTATAATGTAAATATCATAAATATTGAGTTTCCATCTTTTTTTTTTCCTGTTTGCCTTTTGCTTCCTTCCAGAGTCAAATTATAATATATATAGATGGTTTTGATTTTTCTCAAATGTTTCCAAACACTGTATCTTGAGAGGAAATAACCAGACATAATTACATAAAATGTAATGGAAACTTTCATTTCTTTGGAAACTTTTATTTCTTTGGAAAGCATGGATTAAGTATCTCTCAGAGAGTCCAAAGAAAAGAAACTGCATGCCAAACAAATTAACACTTTATAGCCTAATCTTCCTCCTATTCTTAGAAAACTCTGTGAGCCATGTGTCCTTATTGAAAATTCAAAATACTTAATTACTTAACTTTTTACTAGAACAACCATGGCTGATTTGATAATGTAAACAGAAATACAAGATGTTCCATAATAGTAGCATTTGCTTGTATATTGTAAAAAACACATCTGTTTTCCCATTGGTAGAGATAAAACTTTTAAATGGATCAAAATGCAGCAATACTTAAGATTGAAATAAGACAATACTGTGAGTTTAGAATGAGAAATTAGAAGTATCTTCATCATAATTCAATCTAAAAATGACTTAAGATCACTTTTAAGGATGGCAAGCAATACCCTTGACTTCAAAAATCTGCCATGTAAACATCTTGATTTAAACAAGAATCTTTTAATTTGGTGTCCAAAATAGGCCTCAACAGTGTTAGTTCTTAATTAAATGGCCTGAAGAAGAGATATGTGCTATCACCAGGCTGTCAGACTTTTGGTTGAAGAGGAGACGATATTTCATTGAATGTCCAAGATTAATCTTACCATCATGTTGCATCTAATGTTGAAGCTCTTACACTAATTATTCCATTTAAGTTGGCATGCCTATAGGACTACTTTGAAAATATGTGCAGGGAAAAAGAGATTAGTTTTTCTTGATAGGCTTTTTTGCTACTCACAAATTGCCTTTGTTCTTTCTTCCTTCCTGATAGGATATATTTCTTGAAATGTAACTCCGTGATATCCCTGAACAAAACTATCAGGAAAACAAATTTTGCATTTAGTTCTCTTCTCCCTCTGTGGTGGGTCCTGCATCTTCCTAGAAGACAGGACAATAGTAACAATGTACACTGTAGCAAGATATATGTGGTTCCCAAAATAGGCTTCTACATTGTGCATTTCATTTTGGCCAGTTATTTAAACCCTCTGTATCTCATTTTCCTCATCTATTAAGTGACATAACTTGTGAAATTATTAAGAGGGTAAAGTGAGACACTATATACTTAGAAAACTCTGTGAGCCATGTGTCCTTATTGAAAATTCAAAATACTTAATTACTTAACTTTTTACTAGAACAACCATGGCTGATTTGATAATGTAGACAGAAATACAAGATGTTCCATAATAGTAGCATTTGCTTGTATATTGTAAAAAACACATCTGTTTTCCCATTGGTAGAGATAAAACCAGTAGATGATCATTAAACGGCAACCACTGTAAGAAATCATCTTAGGCTGCTGTTATATTCTTGTATCCCTCTGTGATTCCCTACCACTCAGAGAAGTTTGTGGTCATAATTTTTTGCTAGTTATCCTAATTTTCAGGAACACCCTCATTCTGCTTCAAACTAATCAATTAAATGAAAAGAATATAAGAATGCTTTCCACATAATCCAAACAAAATTTATTCTCTTACTTTGTTAGATAATAAACATACATATAGTGAAAACATATAGTTTATGGTTTCCTTCCTGTATGCCAACGACCATGCTTAAGGCTTTAAGTACTTGTTTCTTTCAAGCCAAAAAAATAATTCTGAGAGGTAGATATCATTTTCCTACTTGTGGAGGAGGAAACAGAGACCAACAGAGGCTAAATAGATTGTTCCAAGCAAACCAATTGGTTAGCAGCATATCCAGTATTCAAACTTAAGTTTTTAATACTAAATACCCCTTCAATAAAAGGCAAAAATGGTTAAAATGGCAGTCTCTGTAAGACAGAACTGTTGTATGTGTGTATTTTGACATAAGCGTAGCCTTTCTAGACTTATAGGTCGTAGTCTTCCAAACTGTGGGCTGAGTTCCAAAGTATGCAAGATTATTTATACTTGGGTTATCCATGACATTTTTCTTGTTTTTGCGTACTTGTTTATTTTAATAGCACATCAAATTCATGACTTCACAGTTAGTACTGCTTAGGGACAGGCTAAGAAAAACAAAAAAATATGTATATAGAGGTGACGTTACAGGATTAACTATGAAGTCATGAACTTGACTTCACAGCAGAATAGGAAGCTCCTGACTTTTCCTTCACCCAGGGAAACAACAAGTAAACATCTGTTCATGAATTGATTTCCTCTGAGAGATGGTCAGAGACCAATTAAGAGACTCCTATCTACCAGGCAACTAAGAAAACATGCACATCGAACAGCTAGGAACAGCTAAGGCATACTCAGGCATGATCCCTGCCGAGGCACTGCGGTACAATTGGGAAAGGAATCTTTAATACCCAGCTTCTCCCTGTGGAGAGAATGATTTTAATCTCACATGTAGCACCCTAACTCTAAGGTTCCTCATGGTTTGGCTCTTAATTCGCCAACTCTGGCAGTGAAGGGGATTAAATACATGAAAGTCTCTTTAGACCGTAGGAAAGAAGCAGCAGTTTAATATGGGCTCTCGAGGACTTCCAGGGATTCATCCCCTAGTAGTAATACAGAGAAGAGCCTTAAAAATCGTAACACTCTGTTTCTCCCCAAGAAAGGTTTATGACACACTCTTCCAGTATCTACTTGGTGGCCTGGCTTCTCACTAACTTTCACTGGGTAGTTAAAGGGAAGACAAGTATTAGCCTACCTAGCAGCCTGAGAAGAAGACCTGCACTTCTGAACCTGCTCCCACAGCTTACCCCAGTGGTAACTTCGAGTCTGTTAATTCCTCTTGGAAGGAGTTTGTCCACACATCAAGTATTCTAACTTTTATCACTTCCACTTAAGGGACTGCATTCAAAACATTCAGCTCTAGGAGCAGAGGGAACAAAGTATATGCAAGTCTATCTGGACTATAGAAAAAAGTAGCAGTTTTATATGGGTGTGTAAGCACTCTCAGGGACTTCATCCCCCAGGAACAATACAGAGAAAGGGTTTTAAAAATGCAGCTCCCTGTTTATCCCCGAAAGGGTTTATGCCATGCATCAAGTGCCCCAACTTTTACAGCTACCACCTGAAGGATTTCATTCTAAACCTCTGAACTCTGGGAGCAGAAGAGATTAGGCATATGTGAGTCTCCCTACATTGTAGAACAAATAAATTATCTCAAGCAGGTATGAAAACACTTTCAAAGGCTACACTCCCTTGGAGCAATGTAGAAAGGAGGCGGGAATGTGCAGCCTCCACTTGCTCTCTAGAAGGGGCTTAGAGCACACACTTGCAGTGGTTACTCAGTGGCCCAGCTTCTAATGAACTTGCCTCAAGAGCTAACAGGGAAAACAAACAATAGCCCTCCAGCAGCCAGAACCAGAGCTTGACACTTTGTGAGCCTTCTCTCTTGCTCACCCCAGTGGTAAATTCAGACCTATCATTCTTCCTGGAAGGAGTTTGTCCATGTACCAAGTGTTGCAACTTCTGTAACTCCCACCCAAGGGACTATGTCCTTAACAAACTGGCTCTGGAAGTTGATGGGGCTTTGTATTCCTGACTGGTCTTAGACCACAGAAATAAGGGAGGTGAATGTATAATATAATGGGCTCCAGCAGCTATCTCCCCAGGATTAGAAGGTGCAACCTGAACATTAGTATAGGTTTTTGCCACAGATCTTCTACCCAGCTTAGGGTAGACAGAGTGGGAGATAAACACCCACACTCAGCTTTACTGTGAAGATGGAAGAAACCAAAACATACAGCCAACACCCCAACCTTTCCCACTACAACTAGAGAGTCTGGCCTTCAGGTCTCAAGATACTGAAAGGATGTGGCAGAGCCTAAGCTCCATGGGACAATCAAAACAGAGACACCAGTCTGGACAAATACAAAGATTGAGAGACATTCTAAAACCTTGGTAAGATTTTTCTCCTACATGATGCCAGTCTGATAAGACTGAGAGTTAATTTTCTTATCTAATGTTGAGAAACTAACACCGTGTCAAGAAAAAAAAAAAAACAGAAACAAAAAAACAACAACAAAAAAAAAAAAAACGGGAATATGTTCCAAATCAAAGAACAGAATAAATCTCTGGAAACCAATCCTAGTGAAGTGGAGATATGTGATTTATCAAAGAGGAATTCAAACAAAGGCCATTGAGATGTTTATCAAGGTCAAGAGACCAATGCAAGAACAAACTGAAAACTTCAACAAAGGAGATAGGAAGCATGAAAAAGAACCAAACAGATATCATAGACATGAAGAATACTGTAACTGAACTGAAAGATTCAATAGAGGAGCTTAACAGCAAACTAAATAAAGTAGAAAAATGAATCAGTGAATTTGAAGACAGGTCACTGGAAATCATTCAGTCTAAGGAGAAAATGTGGCAAGAATAAAAAGAGTAAAGATAGCTTAAGAAAGTTTGGAGACACCATCAAGCAGAACAACTTAACAAATTATCAGTGTGTCAGAAAGAGACTAGAGAAAAAGAGAGAAAATATATTCAAAGGAATAATGGCAGAAATTTCCCCAAGCTTGATGAAGGATATAGAAAGCCAGATCCAGGAAGCCCAATGCACACCAAACAAGATGAATCCAAAGAGACCCTCATAAATACACATCACAATTGAATTATCAAAGTTAAAGATAAAGAGAGAATGCTGAAAGCAAATTTGTTACTTACTCAAAATAGCCTATCATAGGATATTTTATGTAAGTCACAGTGTAACTACAAAGTAAAAGCCTATAATAGATACACTAAAGATATAAAGAAAAGATTCAAAGCATACCAGTATATGAACCCATCAAACCAAAAGGGAAAGGCTTGAGGAGGAAAGGAACAAAGGATTTACAAAACAAACAGAAAAGAATGAACAAAATGGCACTAGTCAGTCTTTACTTATCAATAATTAATTTAAATGTTGATGGACTAAATTCTTCAATTGAAAGGCATAAAGTGGCTGAGTGGATAAAAAACAAAGAAGCCCCAACTATATGCTGCCTATAAGAACTCATTCACCTTAAAGACATTTATACCAAAAGTGAAGGAAGGGAAAAAGACATTCTATGCAAATGGAAACAAAAAAAGAGCAAGGGCTCTTAGCTAGACTAAGAAAAAAAAGAGAAAAGAATCAAAATGAAAAAATGAAAGGCAGACATTACAGCTGATAACAGAAAAGGTCATAAAAGACTACTATGAATGCTTATATACCAACAAATTGGACAACATAGAAGAAATGAATATATTCCTAGAAACATATAACGTACAAAAACGGAACCAAGAAGAAATTGTATATATGAACAGACTGATGATGAGCAAAGAGATTTAATAAGTAATTAAAAGTCTTCATCAAAGAAAAGCCCAGGACCAGATGGCTTTACAACTGAAATCTTGCAAACATTTAAAGACTAACTAATACCAATCCTTCTAAACTTCTTCCAAAATATTTAGGAGGAAATACATCCAAACTCATTTTACAAGACCAGCATTACCCTGATACCAAAGCCAGATTCAATAAATAAATAACAAAATCAAAGCAAAACAAAACAAAAAAGCTACAAGCCAATATTTCTTATGGACATAGATGCAAAAATCCTCAATAAAATATAGTTGACCTTTGAACAATGTGAGGATTAAGGATGCTGACCCCCACGTAGTCAAAAAGCCATGTATAACTTTTGACTGCACCTAAAACTTAACTACTAATAGCCTATTGTTACCCAGAAGTCTTAACTGACAATATAAAGTCAAATAACACATATTTTATATGTTATATGTATTGCATACTGTATACAATAAAGCTAGCTATAATTAATTATTAATTAATTTTAGTAATATTAAAAATCATAAGGAAGAGAAAATATATTTACTGTTTATTATGTGGAAGTAGATCACCATAAAGATTTTCAGTCTCATCATGTTTATGTTGACTAGGCTAAGGAGGAGGATGAGGAGGGGTTGGTCTTGCCATTTCAACATGGCAGAGGTGAAAGAAAATCCACATATAAGTGGACTCTCAGAGTTTGAACCCATGCTGTTCAAGGGTCAATTGTACTAGCAAACCATATTCAACTGTACATTAAAAGGATCATTCACCATGACCAAGTGGGATTTATGCTTGGGATGCAAGGTTGGTTTAACATACGCAAATCAACAAATGAAGGACATAATGAAGGATAAAAATTATATGGACATTTCAATAGATGCAGAAAAAGAATTTGACAAAAATTCAACACCCTTTAATTAAAAAAAAAACAAAAGTCTACCACTTAGGTATAGAAGGAATGTCCCTTAACACAATAAAGGCCATATATAACAAGCACACAGCTAACATCACACTCAACGATGAAAAAGATCCCAAAGATCAGACAGAAGACAAGGATGTCCACTTTCAAAACTTCTGTTCAACATAGTGCTGGAAGATCTGACAAAGAATTAGACAAGAGAGAGAGAAAAAAAAATCTAAGTAGGACAGAATGAAGCGAAATTGTCCCTATTTACTGACAACATTATCTTATACAGAAAATGCTAAAGACTCCACTAAAATACTGCCAGAACTGATAAATGAATTCAGTAAAGCTCTAGGATACAAAATCAAGTTACAAAAATCAATAATATTTCTATACACTAACAATGAACTGTCTGAAGAAGAAATTAATAAAACAATCACATTTATAAAAACACCAAAAATAAAAATATTTAGGAATAAATTTAACAAAGGAATTGAAAGATCTTTACATAAAAACTATGAAACATTGGTGAAAGAAATAGATAATGACACAAATAAGTGGAAAGATATTTCATGTTTACGGAATGGAAGAATTAATATTGTTAAAATGTCCATACTACCAAAAGTGATATATAGATTCATTAAAATCCGTATGAAAATACCAATGCAATTTTTCACAGATTAAAAAAAAAAAGAATTCTGAAATATGTCTGGAACCACAGAAGATCTTGAATAGTCAAGATGATCTTGAGATCTTGACCAAAAAGAACAAAACTGGAGGCATCACACTTCCAGATTTCAAAATATATTACAAAGTTATAGAAGTCAAAATGGCATGGTATTGGCATAAAAACAAGCACGTTGACCAATTGAATAGCATAGAGATAATGGAAATAAACCTGCACATCTACTGCCAACTTATTTTGGGCTATGGTGCCAAGAACACACAATGAGAAAAGAATAGTCTCAAATAAATGGTGTTGGGAAAATTGGAAATCCACATGCATAAAAATAAAAATGAACCTTTATCTCACCTGTTATACAAGAATCAACTAAAAATGTATTAAAGACTGAAACATAAACCTCAAACTATAAAATTATTGGAAAAAACCATAAGGGAAAACCTCCATGACATTGATCTGGGCAGAGATTTCCTAGATATGACACCCAGAAGCACAGGCAACAAAAGCAGAAATAGATGAGTGGGATTGTATCAACCTAAAAAGCTTCTGCACAGCAAAGGAAACAATTAATAATGTGAAGAGACAACCCACAGATTGGGAGAAAATATTTATAAATCATACATTGGATAAGAGGCTAATACCAAAATATAGCAGGAACTCAAATTACTCAATAATAAGGAAACAAATAATCCTATTTAAATATAGGTAAAGGAATTGAATAGATGTTTCTTAAAAGAAGACATAGAAATGGCCAATAGATACATGAAAAAAATGTTCTACATCACTAATCATCAGAAAAATGCAAATTAAAATCACAATGAGATATCACCTCACACCTGCTAGTTTGGCTATTATCAAAAAGATGAAAGATAACAAATGTTGATGAGAATGTGGAGAAAATGGAACACTTATACACTGTTGGTAGTATTGTAAATTAGTATAGCCATCTTGAAAAACAGTATGGAGGTTCCCAAAAAAACTAAAAATAGAATTACCATATGATCCAGCAATCCCATTACTGGGTGTATACCCAAAGGAATTGAAATTAATATATTGAAAAGATACCTACACCCCCATGTTTATTGCAGTGCTATTCACAATATCCAAGATATGTAATCAATCTAAACATTCATAAACGGATGAATGGATAAAGAATATGTCAGATATATATACACACACACAAACCATGGAATACCATTCAGCCATAAAAAATAATGAAATCTTGTCATTTGTGGCAACATGTATGAAACTAGAGGACATTGTGTTAAGTAAAATAAGCCAGGCACAGAAAAACAAATACCGTATGATCTCACTTACATTTGGAATCTAAAAAAGTCGAACTCATAGAAGTAAAGAGTAGTATGGTGGTTACTATTCTTTAGTAGCAGTAGTAGGATGGTGGTGGTGTTGGGGGAGGTGAATGGGGAAAGGGAGACATTGGTCAATGGGTTCAAAGTTATAGTTAAATAGGAAAAATGAATTCTGGTGTTCTATTTCACAGTGAAGTGACTATAATTACTAATAATGTATTATATATTTCAAAATAGCTAAAAGAGAGGATTTAAAATGTTCTTACTGTAAATAATGGTAAATATTGGAGGTGGTGTATATGATAATTACCCTGGCTTGATCATTTCACGATGTGTACCTGTATCAAAACATCACATTGTATCCCAAAGATATATACAATTATTACTTATCAATTAAAAATAAAATAAAATTTTAAAAGCATGTATAACTTTAAGAAATTAAATAAACTACAGTACAGGCAATCAACAAATATTATAAAGTTTTGATGGTAGCACAGATGTTTCTGTTATTTAAGAATTGTTCCCCAAATCCATTGTCCTGCATAGTACTATGGTAGACAAAGCAGAAAGATTAATTGCAAAATTTATTTTAAGTATTAGTTCCTCTTTTTTAATTGTGTAGTACAGCAGTACTATTCAAGGTCATGATAGTAACAGTATTCCTCCCTTTTTCTCCCACAAAACTTAAGTCTTTTTTTTTTTATCAGCCTCATAAATGATGTCATTTCTTTCTTTGACATAACTTAATCAGAACTCAGTCATGGGATTTCTTAAATATGGTTCCCAGAAAAGGTCATCTCATTTATCCAGCTTTTTACTCATCTAAACAAAATTAATATTTCATCATTCCTCTGTTTTGTTTTGTTTTTTTTTTTTTTGAGACAGAGTCTGGCTCTGTTGCCTGGGCTAGAGTGCCGTGGCATCAGCCTAGCTCACAGCAACCTCAAACTCCTGGGCTCAAGCAATCCTTCTGCCTCACCCTCCCAAGTAGCTGGGATGACAGGCATACATCAGCATGCCTGGCTAATTTATATATATATATGTATGTATATGCAAATTATTATACATACATAGATAGATATATATTTTTTAGTTGTCCAGCTAATTTCTTTCTATTTTCAGGTGAGACGGGGTCTTGCTCTTGCTCCCGCTGGTCTCGAACTCCTGAGCTTAAACAATCCCCCCGCCTTGGCCTCCCGGAGTGCTAGGATTACAGGCATGAGCCACCACGCCCGGCCATCATTCCTCTTTTCACAGGCCTCAGGAAACAGCATCGTTTTATCACTTACTGCATTGTGGTTGAGTTATATGTTCTCACGTAACTCTTGAAATCAACTGCACATCATCAAAAGCCTATCAAAGCAGAAATTATCTTTCTATTATTTTAATCGTTGGGCCTAGTATATTGCCTGACATATTTCAAGTTTTTTATCAGAAGAAAAGAAGCATAGAGTGGGGAATCCCGGCTTAGTTCCTGTGTTCCTGATCCTTAGGCTTTTCTCCTACATGGGGTGGAAGTAGTCTTTGGTGTATAATTCATGAACAAGGGGAGGAAGATAAAAGAGACAAATTCCAGGGTGATTCAACGTCAAGGCCAGGCAGCTTTGATTGGAGGAGTTTGATAGAAGGAGAAGCATAAAGAAAAAGAAGAAAAACGGGGACCGCAGACCCAGAAAAGGGAAGTCAGCGAATGGGACCTGAACTGGGAACATGTCCACAGATGTTTTCTTCTGGGAATTTGCCTCTTCCCATTGTATCAGGAAGGGTACTAGTAAGTGCTCTAACAATCTGACATGAGAGAGATTTCCTGAAGTGAATTTCCCTGGCATACTCAATTTCACTAACGTATGCAATATGAAGGAGGCAATCTTGCTTGATGTTTTATGGGCTGGACATAAAGGATGTAAGGGCCAGTATGCACTTTTGATATAAGCTAAAGATAATGTCATTTACCCCACTGATAAGATGTGAGAAAGATGCAACAAAAGAGACATATAATTCTAATCATTCCCAGACAGACCTCCTGTTGAGTCTACATATGATTGGAGAGAATGAATAAGAAATTAGTCGAGTAGAATGACACAGTAGGCTGTCTAAACCAAGAATTAAGAGCTACAGTTCTGGTGGTTAGCACAATGTGGTCAATCTCTGGTTGATTTGGCCTCTGCATTGTGTGAAAAAGTGAGCATGAGATTATTCCAATGTCGGACAGCTACTGTTTTCACTCGCTGGACTTCTGTAGCCCTTTGAAGCCAAGATTAACAGTGACAGCAAAACAAGTTTGTACAGCATAAGAGAAACCTCACAATTTTTCTTTTATTGTGAGTAAGAAAATGACATTCCAGTAGTGATGTTTGGGAATGTGGGATATAGTGGGCAATACTTTGTTGCACGGAGCAAACTCTGTAGGAACTGAGCTCATGAGAGCACCTTTTTCTTTTCCACTAGGATCTTAATGTTAGTACAAATGCATGTTGTCTTTTGCTAAGTGTGACTTACAGGAAACGTCAGTGAAACTACCTAGAAAGGCAACAGAGAAATCCACTTATCCTTAGGCTTAAAGCTAAGGATGAAACTGGACATGAGTCTTTAAGCACAGTCTGAAGCTTATTGATAGTGGAAACTAGTTAGGCCACCTTATAAAAAGTGTGCTTGATTTCATTCTTTATTTTTAAAATTTGCTTTCATCATTTAAAACCATACAATTTAGGTAGAACTTGATTAAAACTATGTGTTCTTTTGAAAAAAATCTTTGGCCCCTTTTAGGGTTTTTATACTTAGACTTTTATTTTTTGGCTCTATTAACCTTTAAACATTGGTTACTCAGACTTATTTTGCACACATGATAGATATTTCCAAAGCTTCTTAATCTCTTTCATTTGTCTGCATAGCATCTTCTAGTTTTCAAAATGCTTTCAAATCCATTGCTTCATGTTGTCCTTATAATAATCTGTGTTGTAAGTGAGAATTTATGGTAATCTCCATTTTAATGATGAGGGACTGATGTTCTATGAGATCAAAGCTGCATGAAGAATCAAAACAATTTCACTTTTGTGCATTGGTTATACCTTTTGTCTTCTATGCAAATTGACCTGGCATTTTGGAAAGCTGTAGTGAGAAGCACTAGAATAAATTCAAATTGGTTGGGAATCCTCCATGGGCCATGAGTTGTGGAAGCTACCCCTGTACATGACAGAGTGCTATGAATTTCTTTGACCTGGAAAGATTTTATGTTATGACTTAATGTTGGTGTCTTATGCTACAAGGTGAGGTAAATTCAGGTGGCATGCCAGAATTGGCTTTACAATTTCTCATTGGTACCTATCTTTCCAATGACACTAGTGTGAATGTCTAACTTCAATGCCAAATTCTTCACATAGTGAATGTTGTAGGTTGAATATTGTCCCTCAAGAATTAATGTCAACTCAGAAACTCAGAATGAGACCTTATTTGGAAATAAAGTTTTTGCATGTTCAATTAGTTAAGAATCTTGAGATGAAATCATATTGGATTTAGGATGGATCCTTAATCCAATGACTGGTGTCATTATAAGAAGAGGAGAGGACACAGAGATGCATATTTAGAAATAGAGACCATGTAAATATCTGTGCATAATAGAAGTAATGCACAGCTACAAGCCAAGCGAATGCCAAGAATTGCTGGGAGGCAACAGAAGCCAAGAAGAAGGAAGAAAGGATTCTTCTGTAGAGCCTTCAAAGGGTGCATGACCCTGCTAACACTTTGATTTTGGACTTCTAGCCTCCAGAACAGTGAGAGAATACATTTCTTTTGTTCTAAGCCACTAACTTTATGACAATTTGTTATGGAAGACCTGATGAGTGATTACAGTGGATAACAATGTTATGCACAAGATAACTCTGGTTCCTGGTTTTATGTAGGGAGCTGAGGTCCAGCATACTGCACTACATATGATTCTATTCCTCACTTTCGCTAGGCATTGAAAGTACACACAGAAGTACCTGGTCATGCATCTCCTGTGGGTTGTTTTGGCTTCAACTCAATTTTACTACTTTAAGTTTGAGTTTCCCCCCTTGTTTGTGGCATCTGCCGGTTTCATCCTTGTTTTGAGACCAGCTATATACAAGGTCTGTCCAGAAAGTATCCAGCCATGTAATGTGAAAAGTGGAGACATTTATTGAAGAAGATACAAGAAACATTGTACATAGGATAATGACGCCTCAGTCCCCTTCGAAGTAGGCACCTTGGGACCTTTGTTGATTGCAGCCCATGCACATCCGACATTCTCAGGTGTTCTTATCACAGGTCTTCCAGAATGTGGATCACTTTCAACAGATTCTTGACCATCTTTGAAAGCATTCGTGTCACACTTTTATTTGTGCTGCACTCATTGCATAGTACCCAAAATTCTTCTGAGTTATCCAAACAGTTTCTGTGGAGGATTGTTTAAGCTTAACACAAAATTTGATGCAGATTCGTAGCTCTATTCACTCAGTCATTTTGGATGTGAGGGCCACACAGCACACACGCTCACTCAACAGCCGTCTAGGACCCCACTAACTAGTACAGTGATGCCGTCGTTGTTCACGCGTGCGCATTCCAGTCCACTCTCCTTGGCTGCCAGGTTGCATCAATGTTGATATCGTGAAAACTGTTCTTGTTATATTAACAATGGCTAGATACTGTCCCAACAGACCTCATATTTCTATTTTTCTTTGTCATATTCTATCCAGGATTTCTATGTATTGGTATGCTGTTCTGTGAGTTACAGGCAAACTTTCAATCAACTCCTCCCTTCTCAATTAATCATGTATCCTGGCTGGACATCTTTAAATTAAAAAAAAAAAAATCCCATCTTAGGCAAGTGCAGTTAATATATGAATGTAACTTCATATTTTCTCAGTTGGGAATAAAAGGATACTTTCTTGAAATTTTCTTTTTCTTGGTGATCTAAAATAACTTTCCTTTGCAATGAAATGTCTTAATTTTCTCAATGCCTTAGGACAAACCTGAAACATATTTAGCAGAGGTACAGCTCATATTCTCTTTAAAAGTGCTTTTAGTTGAGAACCTTAGAACTTTTAAAAGTACCGTAGCATGTGTTTGGATGGCATTGTAAAAATGACGATTTTAGCATTTACATTTATGCTATTTGTATCTTATTATCTACTCTCTATGTGCTTTTAGAGTGCAAGTATCACTCCTGCTTTGGGTTTTTAAATAAAAGGAGTGATATTTTTCTGTTTTAATATTTACTTCTTTTTCTTTCCGAAGTCTCTTTTCTGTGAGAAGCAAGTACAGAATTATTTGAACTAAATATTATAGAGCAGCTGTGTTAATGAAAGCATTTGTTTTCATTTATTTTATGTGCACATACCTAAAGAGTTATGCAAAGTCTATGCATTTATAAATCTGATGAATGGATATCATAAATAAACACAGAAATAGAATTCAGTTAGAAACCAGAATATGCAGTGAAAGGGATTATATAAACTACACAAATAGACAGGAAATTCCAGCTCTGTGAGATTTCTTGGGGCAATGGTATATCATCACTTGCTTTTAGTTTGACATCATTGTCTACTTATTACCTATTACTTGAACATTTGTACAATTTAAAATAGTCCAATGTTGTGTACATTGATACTTGTAGAGTTGGAATATGGTCTATCGAACTATATGAATTAGAGATGAAAAATGCCAATTGAAAGATGATACAATATAGTCACAGGTATTTAACTTGTGCAAAGGAGTTAATTGAGTACAAATGATCTTTCATAAAATTTACTTGGAAATAGTAAAGATATATAGATTGTAGAACCAATGCTAATAATTTTGAATGGAACCTATCCCAAAGATTCATAAAATAACTTTGAATTTGATATTTTAAAATATTTAAGATGTGGAGTGAGGATTTCCAGTTCAGCTCTAACATGTAAAGAGCTCTGATGTCATCTCTACCATCATAAGAAGCCAAAACTGACAAACCAAAACACAATAAAAATGAGAAAAAAACAATGAAATAGCTTTTCTTGAACTCTTCAGAAAACTGAGGTTGCAGGGAAAATTGCCTCTCCAAAAGTTAAGAAAACATGTATCTAAAGAGTTTCAACCAACCCCCACATACCTGGAACCATAAACTGATAAAACACTTAAACGATAATTTTGATGAATTGGTGGAGGCTGGATGTGGACTAGCTTAGCATGAGAGTGAGAACTCCTGGAAGCTACAGTCTAATGGAGAGCCCCACAGTTTTGTGGAGTTTTTCTACTATGTAGCTGCTCTAGGTTCTTACAGTGAAGATCCAAGAAAGATATCCTTGTAGCTCTAGCTTTGAGTAAGGACTTTTGGTTGTGAAATACAACCGAAAGAAAAGCCTACTCTCCCAGAAAAAAACCCTACCTGTGCCTTATCATAGCTCAAGGAATGGCACTGTTCCCACTTCAGCCTCATTTGCCTTTCTGTCTCAGTAAAGGACAGAGGAAATTCCAGAGAAGAAACATTTGTGAATATCAATGTCCAGAAACACAGGCCCAATCAAAGACTGAGATATAATATTAAGATTCTAGATGTTTCCCTCTCCCCATACCTTACCATCATCCCAACAAGTCTCTGATATATCAGAGTCTTGGGTAAGTTAAAACCTAAATAGCTGCAAGACACAGACTCTGTGTGAGAAGGAACACACAGGATTCTACTTCTGGCCTTGTCTAGGCACTAAAAGTCCAGGCAGAGACACATCTGGTTATGTGCCCTCCATAAGTTGCTTTGGCATCCAATCCTCTAGGTTTGAATTTCCTTCTAATTTTGGCGCCAGTCAGTTTTATATAAGACCATCAATAAACTTAAACACTTTTTGTCATAGTCTAGCAAAGCCTACCTCAAGAGGGGGGACAAAAATAAGGACATTAGAGAAATTTAAAGCCTTTGACATCTACAGCTGCCATAGACATCAAACACAGCACAACTCTTAGCCATATTAATTAGAGTCCTCACACTAACAGCTGATTGACCTTGGTTCCTAATATCTAGAACAAGAAGTCCTGATTTCAACAGAAAATGACAAGGCATGCCAAAGGAAAAAAAAAAAAAAAAAAAAAAAAACAAAAAAAAAAAAAAAAAAAAAAAAAAAAAAAAAAAAAAAAAAAAAAAAAAAAAAAAAAAAAAAAAAAAAAAAAAAAAAAAAAAAAAAAAAAAAAAAAAAAAAAAAAAAAAAAAAAAAAAAAAAAAAAAAAAAAAAAAAAAAAAAAAAAAAAAAGAAAAACCAGTATGCAAAGAGCAAAGCAAGCATCAGAACCAGACTCACATATAACATGTTGAAATTTTAGAAAAGGGAATTTAAAATAACTGTGATGTCATGAGATCTAATGGAAAAAGTAGACTATATGCAAAAACAGATAAAAATATAAGTAGAGAGATAAAAATACTAAGAAAGGATCAGAAGTTCATGCTAGAAATCAAAAACTCTTTAACAGAAATGAAGAATGCTTCTTGAGAAATTATATGGAGACTGGACACAGCAGAAGAAAGAATAAGTGAGATTAAAGACAGGTTAACTGAAATTCACAAACTGAAATGCAAAGAGAAAAGAATAATGCATTAAAGAAAAAAAGAAAAGAAACAGAACAGGACATCCAACAACTGTGAGGGTAATTCCAGAAGATTTGACATATGTATAATTAGAATACCAGATGTGAAGAAAGAGGGACTAGAGTAGAAGACATATTTGAAGTAATAATGCTTAAGATTTGAAGTAATGCTTAAGATTTGCAAAATTAATGGTAGACACAAAACCACAGATTCAGCAAACTGAGAGGGCACTAATTAAAATAAATAACAGAATTAAGTGCAGTCGCATACATATTTAACCTGTACAAAACCAAAGACAAAGAGAAACTCTGGAAAGATCTATGGGGTGGGGGAGCTGAGGAATCTTACTTATAGATGAACAAGAGTAAGAATCACAGTAGATTTCTCATTAGTTAACATGCAACAAGAATAGACTGAAATATTTAAAATATTGAAAGAACACAACCTAGATTTCTATATTCAGTGAAATTATCCTTTAAAAGTAAAGGAGAAATAAAGCATTTTCCACACAAAGATAGGGACTTCTTTGGCAGCAGATCTGCCTTGCAAGACATGTCAAAGAAGTTCTTTAGGGAAAAAGAAAATAAAGTAAGTAAAAAACTCAGATATACATAAAGAAAGGGTATTGGAAAAGAAATACATGAAGCTAAAATATTTCTTCTTAACTGACCTTAAAGTATCAATTGTGTATATTAATAGATATGTGAAATGAGTAAGAGCAGTGTCATCAGGAATGGAAGGGAGTAATGGGCTATGCAAGGTTCCTGCACTACATGTGAAGAGGTACAGTGTTATTCGAAGATGGACTTGCAGCAGTTAAAAATGTATATTGAAACTCCAAGGCAAACACTTAAAAAATTTTTGCTGTGCTAAAAGAGGAGATAAAAAGGAATCATAAATGCTCAATTGGAAATAGGGAAGCAGAAAAAGTGGGAAAGTAGAAAACAAAACATAAAAATAATGAAGGGGAAATAATTATAAACATGGCAGATATTAATCTAACTATATCAATAATCACTTTAAATGTGAATGATCTAAATATGCCAATTAAAAGAACAAGATTAAGAAAAAGAAATAAAAAGATTAGTGAGATAAATAAACAACAACAACAATATGCTGTCTTAAGAAATACACTTTAAGTATAAAGACTGGAGAGGGGCAGCTGCTTACAGAGTTACAGGGCCAGGGCTCACCCCTGAGCTGCACCGCAGAGGGGCTGCACCTGGCCTGACAGGCTCAGAGGAAAGCCAAGGTAATTGCAGCAATGAATACTGTGGAAGGAAATCAGGGATCCGGGGAGTCTCAGAAGGTGCAGGAGGCCACTGACCCCACATCCCCCACTGTGGCCACCACATCTGAACCCATCGGGGTCGATGCCAGGGACAAGAATGCCACCAAAGCAGAGGATGATGAACTGGAGTATGAGGACAGCCAAGGCTTTGGCACTGGGGAGCTCGTGTTGGGGGAAACTGCGGGGCTTCTCCTGGTGGCCATGCGGCGTTGTGTCTTGGTGGATGAACGGCTGGAGCAGAGCAGGGAAGGCGCCTGCTGGGTCACGTGGTTTGCGGATGGTAAGTTCCCAGTGGTGTGTGTGGAGAAGTTGAAGCTGCTGAGCCCGTTTTGCTGTGTTGCACCAGGGCACCTACGAGGGTTCCAGTCCTCTGGCCTCAAGGGCCGGAAGCCATGATCAGAGGAGAAGAATTCCTACAAAGAACTTTACACAGACATGTGGGCTGAACCTGAGGCAGCTGCCTATGCACCATCCCCACCAGCCAGAAAGCTCGTAAAGAGCACAATGGAGAAGCCCAAAGTCAAGGAGATTATTGGTTAACTCACAAGAGAGTGGCTGGTGTACAAGGTGCAGCAGAACTACCACAATACGGAAGATATTTGTTTCTCTTGCGGGAGTCTCACCGTCATCCTGGAACATCTCTTCATCCAAAGAATGTGCCAAAATGGCAAGAACTGCTTCCTGAAGTGTGCATATCAATACTAGGACAATGGCTATTAGTCCTGCACCACTTGCTGTGGGGGACATGAAATGCTCATGTGCAGGAACAACTGCTGCAGGTGTTTTGTGTGGAGTGTGTGGACCTCTTGGCAGGCTGGGGGCTGCCCAGGTGGCCATTAAGGAAGACCCCTGGAAGTGCTACCAGTGTGGGCACATTACATCTACTGGCTGCCATGGCAGTGGAATGACTGGCCCTCTAGGCTCCAGATCTTCTTTGCCAATAACTGCAAGCAGGAATTTGACCCTCTGAGGGTTTACCCGCCTGCCTCAGCCGAGAAGAAGCCCACCTGGGTGCTGTCTGTCTTTGATGGAATTGCTACAGGGGACTTAGTGCAGAAGGATTTGGGCATTCAGGTGGACCACTACCTTGCCTCAGAGATGAGTTAGTGAGATGTATATATGGTATTGTTAACTATTGTAAAAAACTGTTGCCTGGACAACATAGCAAGACTCAGTCTCTAAAATAATGATAATAATAATAATAATAATAATAGAAAAAACTTATCTAAGCATGGTGGTATGTGCCTGTAGTCCCAGCTACTGGGGAGACTGAAGCAGAAAGATCACTTGAGACCAGGAGTTTGAGGCTGCAGAGAGCTATGACTGCATCACTGCACTTCAGCTTGGATGACAGAGTGAGACCCTATCTCTGAAAGATAAATAAATAAACAGTAAGTTAAACATAAATGGATAGGTAAAGATGATGGTAACAACAATAAAAGGAAAGGTAGAGTAGCTATATTAATTTTGGACAAGGCAAACTTCAGAACAAAGAATATCAGGAATAAAAAAGGGGCTTTACCTAATGATAAAGTGATCAATTCCCTAAGAAGACGCACCAATCTTAAATGTGTGTGAACCAAACAACAGAGTGTCAAAATATGTGATACAAAAACTGATAGAACTTAAAGGAAAAAGAGACAAATTCATTATTTTAATTGGAGACTTCAATATCCTACTTTAGTAATTAATAGAATTTAAGTAAGGACATAGTTGACTTGAACAGTGCTATTAACTTGGTCTAAATGACCTTTACAGGATACTACATATGACAATAAAAATACACATTTTTCTAAAGCTCATATGGTACAATTAACAAGCTAGATTACATATTAAATATAAAACACACTTGAGCAAATTTAAAAGAATACAAATCATATGAAGTATGTTCTCAGGCCAGAAGGCAATTAAACTACAAATCAGTAAATAAAAGATAGCTGGAAAATCCCCAAATATTGGGAAATCAAACAACACACTTCTAAATAACTCATAGATCAAATAAGTCTTAAGAGAAATTAAAAATCATTTTGAATTAAACAAAAAGGAAAATACAACTTATTAGAATGTGTGGAATACAGCAAAAGCAGTGCTTAGAGGGGAATTTATAGCATTGCATGCATATATTAAAAAACATAAAATAATCTAAAATCAAATCCTAAACTTCCACTTTAATAAACTAGACCAATGTAAACCTAAAGCAGACAAAAAAAAAAAAATTAATAAAAAATAGCACAGAAATCAACGAAATTGGAAACACGAAAACAACATAAAGGACAACAAAACCAAAATCTGGTTCTTTAAAAAAACAATAAAATTGGTAACTTTCTAGCCAGGCTAACCAAAAAGAAAAGAAAGAAGATTGAAATTACTATTATCAGATATGCAGGAGGAGCCATCACTATTGATCCTATGAACATCGAACAGATAGTGAAATATTAGGAGACTGAGTATATTCAGTAGATTACAGCTTTAGTCATAGAGCTACAGTGTGAACATCTGGGCTTCATTCAAGCAAATTCAGGCCTTGAGAAGGAATTCGTGGGGGAACTTCCCTAGCAGGAGGAGTCAATTCAGAATGGCTGATAAAGAGCCTCCCAGGAAGAAAATCATACTAAAGGAAGATAGAATAATGGTTAAATAAATCATGGAGTTATAGTTGTAAGAAAAAAAAAAGCTCCCATTAATTATAGCTGTCTTTAACCCATGTCTTTAACCTAGGGAAGAGAAAAAGGAAGAGGAAAGGAAAAATATGGGTGAAAACCCTATAGATCTATTTTGTCGAACTCCAGTCATTGGTACATAAGCAACATGCTCCAAGAATGAGCAGATGGTAACATAAAGGAAAGGGAATAACTGTCTCTAAGAGAACAATGTGGCTTTGATACCAGAAAGCAAAGAATGTCTGTGGGGAAAAAGGAAATGGTCACTCACTTTCATAATATTCATGATGATATGGGTTAATGTATCACTTAAGCTGAAATGTTCACTTTTTTCCTCCCACTCTCTTCTCAACCACTGAAACCATTCTTATCATTGTTGCCAACAACAGCCTCCATCTTGCCAAATCCAATATTTTAGTCTCAGCGTTCATTTTACTCCATTTTGAAGCAGAATTGACAAGGTTGATCACCTTCTTTCTCAAAACCCTTCTTTGCTAACTTTCATGACATTATATTTACCTGGGTTTTATTCTATGTCTTTCTATGCCTTCTCACCTCTATTTGGTAGTTTTAATATATTTGCTACCTGTCCCTTGAGCCTTGGTCTAATATATCCCATGAGGTGTTCAAAGTAATTACACTGGGATGTTTAATAGGAATCTCAAACTGAACATGACCAAAACAGCATTATTTCCTCCTCCCCCATAACTCCTGGCTTTCTAAATGGCATCACTGTTGGCTCTGTTACTAAAACTAAAAATCCTATAACCTCCATTGAATTTTTCCCTCACAGGCCATATCATTTGAAAATTTCATCAGTTTCACTTTCAAAATAAATCTAAAATGCAACCAGGTCTTACTATCTCCGTACTTGTCCAAGCCACATTTCTCTCTGGTAAAGCAGCAGTCTTACTGGATTCCCCACCTTCTTTCTTGGTGGTCAACTGTATACTCTGCATAGAGCAGTAAGATGACCTTATAGAACATAAAAAGAGAACATGTCTCTTCTTTCTTCAAAACCCTCCGATGGCTTCTCATCATGCTAAAAATAATACCTATGCTCTTGACCACTGTTCCTGAGCCCCCTGCAAGAGCAGTCCCTTAGCAAGCTGTTTAATTTTGTCTCCTCTTTTCTCTTCACTTACTCTGTTTCACCTATATTGAGTATTTTGCTGTTTTTCAAACTCAATGAGCATTTTTATGTCTTGAAGTTTTCTTTTTGTTCTTAACAAGTAGGGTGGCTACTCTGGGTTGTGTGCTTGAGAGAACCCCTGTTTTGTCCATTCTGTGGCCACGTTCTACTTCAAGGGGCCAGGAGACCCTAGTGCACTCACCCATTCTAGTCTACGTTCTGCATGTCTAGACTTGGAGTTTCTTGTCCTGCTTAGGCCTATTCTTCAGATCTTTCCTCCAGATGGCAGACTATAGCACACAAGTTATCCACCCTACCATAGGTATGTGTATACATGGGACTGAGTGATGGGTAAAACATGCCTATTTCTGGATGGGGCTGTGTGAACAGTGCTTAGACTTGCACACTGTCTTGTTCATAAGCAGAAGAATGGGGTCCCTCACAGTGATGGTCTGACTAAGGAGCAGGAACAAAAAGAAGGCAGATGTTAGGCTGAAAATCTGGGGGTGGGGCTTGCTCTCCCTACCCAGGCATATTTCTGCTCGATACTGCAAGGAGTCCAGGATTTCTAAGTTTAATGTGACACTCCAGGTTTTCATGGAGGTGTATTTGTCAAAGTAGTAGGAGGAATATCTTCATTTAACAGTTTTTTGCTTAATTTAGTGTTGTTTTGAACATAAATTATAGATATGAGTGCTTTGAAAATGTACAAAGTATATCATTTAATAAAATGAATACCTAATCTGTTTTTTGTTTTCAACTTTTTTATTGTGATAAAACACACATAAAATTTACCACTTTAATCATTTTTAAGTCTACATTTCAATGACACTAATTCATTAAGAATGTTGTGCAATCATCATCATCATCTATCTCCATAACTCTTTCCATCTTGTAAAACTGAAACTCTATACCAAATCAATAGTAACTTCCCATTCCCCCTCCACCAAAAGCACCTCATATAAATGGACTCATGCAATATTTGTCTTTTTGTGACTAGCTTATTTCATGTACCATAATGTTCTCAAGCATGTATGTTGTAGTATATGTCAGAATTTCCTTCCTTTTTAAGGCTGAATAATATTCCATTGTATGTATATACTACATTTGGCTTATCCATTTATCTGTAGATAAACACTTGACTTGCTTCTACATTTTAGCTATCATGAATAATGCTGCTATGACCACGGGTGTACAAATACCCCTTCAACATATCGATTTCATTTCCTTTGGCTATATACCCAGAAGCAGAATTGCTGGATTATATATAATTCTATTTTTAATTTTTTGAGGAACTGCCACACTGTTTTCCACAGTGGCTACCCAATGTTACTTCCCCCTACTAGTGTACACGGGTTCCAATTTCTCCACATCCTTGCCAATAATTATTTTGTTATTGCTTTTTTAAATTTAATAATAAGCAACCTATAGGGTATGAGGTGCTATCACACTATAGTTTTGGTTTGCATTTCCCTGATGATTAGTGATATTGAGCATATTTTCTTGTACTTCTTGGCCATTTGTATATCTTCTTCGGAAATATGTCTATTCAAGTCCTTTGCTCATTTCTGAATTAGGTTATTTCTTATTGTTATTGCTGAGTTTTAGGAATTCTCTATATATTTTAGATATCCATTCCTTATTAGATATATTATTTGATAATATTTTCTCTTATTTCATGAATTGTCTTTTTACTCTCTTGATATTGTCTTTGGTTGCACAACTTTTAAAAATTTACAGGGAGTTGAATTTGTCTACTTTTTCATTTATTGCCTATGCTTTTGGTGTCATGGACAAGAAATTATTGCCAGATTTAATGTCATGAAGATTTCGCCCTCTTTGTTCTTCTAAGAGTTTTATATTTTAGGTCTCATGTTTAGATCTTTGAGCCAATTCGAGTTAATTTTTGCATGTGGTATTAGGTAAGGATCTGACTCTATTTTTTTGCATATGGATATTCAGTTTTCCCAGCTCCTTTTGTTGAAAAAAAACATCCTTTCTCCATTGAAAAGACTTGGCACTCTTGTAAAAAATTGTTTGACCATGTATGCGAGGGTTTATTTCTTGGCTTTGTATTATATTCCATTGTTCTATATGTCCATCTTTTTGTCAGTCCTATAATGTTTTGATTACTGTATCTTTATAGTAAGTTTTGAAATCGGGAAGTCTGAGCCCCAGCTTAGTTCTTGTTTTCATGATTGTTTGGCTATTTGGGGTCCCTTGAAATGCTATATGGATTTTAGGGTAGGTTTTCTTACTTCTGCAAAAAACTTTAGGATGCTGATAAAGATTGCTTTGAATCTGGAGACTGCTTTTGGTAATATTGCCATGTTAACAATATCAAGTCTTCTAATCTATGAACATGGTGTGTGTTCCCATTTATTTATGCCATTTTCAATTTTTTTTCAGTGATATTTTGTAGTTTTCATTGTGTAACTCTTTCTTCACCTTGGTTAAGTTAATTCTTAAGTATTTTGTTCTTTTTGATGCTATCGTAAATGGGATTGCTTTTATAATTTCCTTTTCAAATTGTTCGTTGTGTATATAAATTTTTGCATTTGATTTTTGCATGTTGATTTTGTACCTATTTTGCTGAATTCATTTATTATTTCTAATTATTTCTGTTGAACCATTAAGATTTTTATATATAAGATTATATTATTTACAAACAAAAATACTTTTATTTTTATTTACTTCTCCCGTGCTTCCCAATTGGGAATCACTTTACTTTCTTTCTTTTTTTTTGGTCTAATTGTTCTGACTACACCTTCTAGTATCTTGTTAAATAGAAGTGGTCCAAGCAGGAATTTTTGCCTTGTTTTTAATCTCAGAGGAAAAGCTTTCAGTCTTTCACCATGGAGCATTATATTCTCTGTGGGCTTTTCATGCATGGCTTTTGTTGTGCTGAGGTAGCATCCTTCTATTCCTAGTTCGTTGTGTATTTTTTTAAAACTGAAACAGTGTTAATTTTGTTAAATGTTCTTTTTGCATCAATTGAGACAATCATCTTTTTTGTTTTTTCTTCATTATGTTAATGTGTATGCATTGGTTAATTTTCATATTTTGAACCATTATTGCATTCCAGGAATAAATCCCATACTCATTGTATATAATCATTGTATATAATCTCTTAATGTGCTCCTAAATTCAGTTTGCTAGTATTTTGTTAAGGATTTTTACATCGATGTTCAAAAAGAGATACTGGTCTGTCATTTCCTTTTCTTGTAGTATCATTTTCTGTTTGCTGTCAGGGTAATTACATCTTTATAGGATGGGTTAGGAACTATTCTCTCCTCTTAAATTTTTTGGAAGAGTTTGAGAAGGATTGGTTTTAGTTCTTAAGTGTTTGGTAGAATTAACCAGTGAAACCATGTGGTCCAGGGATTTTCTTTGTCAGGAGATTATTGGTTATCGATTCAATCTCCTTACTAGTTATAGGTCTATTCAACAAACTAACTTTATTACTTATGGCCTAGTTCCTTAAGTAATAAAGTTAGGTTGTTGATTTGAGATCCTTGTTTTTTAATATAAGCACTTATAGCTAAAATTTTCTCCCTTCTAGCACTGCTTTTGCTACATCCAGTAAATTTGGGTATGTTGTGCTTTGATTTCCATTAACCTCTAAATACTTTATAATTATCCTTGTGGTATCTTCTTTGATTCACTGGTTGTTTAAAAGTGAGTTGTTTAATGTCAACAATTTTGTGAATTTTTCAGTTTTACTTTCATTTTTAATTTCTAACTTCATGTCACTATGGTCAAAGAAGATACTTGTATGATATCTATGTTTTAAAATCTATTTAGATTTAATTTGTGGTCTAACGTACACTCTATCCTGGGAAATGTCCCATGTGCACTTGAGAAGAATGTGTATGCTTTTATTGTTGGGTAGAGTGTTCTACATTGGTCTGGTGGATCTAGTTGGTTTATTGTGTTGTTTGAGTTCTCTGTTTCCTTAAATATTTTCTGTCTGTTTTTTCTATCCATTATTGATAGTGAGGTGTTGAAGTTTCCAACTATTATTTTACAACTGTCTCTTTCTCCCTTCAATTCTGTCAGTTTTGCTTCATATATTTTGATAGTCTATCATTAGGTACATAAATGTTTATAGTAAGTGTATCTTCTTACTTCATTGAATCTTTTATTAATATATAATACCCTTTTATTTGCTTGTAAACATTTTTGATAAAGTGTCTTTTCTTCCTAATGTTAGTATAAACACCTCTGCTCTCTTTTGGTTACTATTTTGCTTAGAATATCCTTTTCTATCTTTTCATTTTTGACCTACAGTTGACCCTTGAACAGTATAGGTGTTCAGAGCACTGACCCACACAGAGTTGAAAATTTGTATATAACTTTTGAATTCCTGCAAATCTAGCCACTAATGGCCTTCTGTTGACAAGAATCCTTACTGATGACACAAATAGTTGATTAACACATATTTTAGATGTTATGTGATTTATACACTATTCTCATAATAAAATAATCTAAAAATAATAAAAATGTCACTAAGAAAATCACAAGGAAGAGAAAATATATTTATGATTCATTAAATGGAAAGGGGTCATCATAAAGGACTTTATCAATATCATCTTCACATTGAGTAGGCTGAGGAGGAGGATGAAGAGGGTTTGGTCTTATCTTAAGGGTAGCAGAAGCAGGAGTAATTTTGACTATAAAAGGACTCATGCAGTTCAAACTCATGTTTTTTCAAGGGTCCACTGTATTTGTGTCTTTGGATCTAAAGTGAGTGTCTTATAGACATCATACAGTTAGATCATTTTTAAAAAATTTTATTTTATCTATTCTGCCAATGTCTGTCTTTTAATTGAAAAGTATAATCTATTGACACTTAAAGTAATTACTGATAGAGATTTAGTTCTGTCATTTTGCTATTTGTTTTCTATATGCACTGTAGCTTTTTGTCTCTTATGCATAACTAATTTCTTTTGTGTTTAATTTTTTTAAAAACTGAATTCCTTTCTTATATCCTTTTGTATGTATTTTATAGCTATTTTCTTTGTGGTAACCCTACTGAGTACATTTAACAATCTAAAGGTATAACAATAATTTAAATTTATACCAGTTTAACTTCAATAGTATGTAAATACTGACTGCTTCTTTAATAGATCAGTCCCCACCCACTTAAATTGTTGATTTCAAAAAATTACATTTTTTACATTAGGCACCCCAAAACATAAACTAACAATTCTTTTAAATGCATTTGTCTCTTAAATTGTGCAGAAAATAAAATGTGGAGTTACAAACTCAAGGTTCAATAATACTGGCTTTTAGAGTAATAATTTTAAAATGTATTGTCTCTCAAATTATATAGAAAGTAAAAAGTGGAGTTACAAACAGTTTTTATAACAATACTATCTTTTGTAATTGCTCTTTCATTTGATTTTATTGAAATCTTAATTTCTTCACCTGGCTTTGAGATCCTGCCTAGTGTCTTATCATTTCACCCTGAAGGACTCCCTTGAGCATATGGGCCAATTCTAGTGGTAAGAAAGTCCCTCAGCTTTTGTTTATCTGAGATTGTCTTTATTTTGCCCCCACGTCTGAAAAAAATGTTGCTGGATATAAGATTCTTGGTTGTCAGTTTTTTTTTTTTTTTCTTTTAGCACTTTGAATATATTGGCCTACTGTCTTCTGACTTCTAAAATTTCTGTATATGTATCTTTCTATAATTTTATTGAGGTGATTGCTTTTCTCTTATTTTTGTCAATATTTTGGTTTTTGAAAATTTGATTATAATGTATCTCTCTGTGGGTCACTTGAGCTCCTCTTGGAGTTCATTTAGCTTCTTGATGTTTATATTCACGTCTTTCATCATAATTCAGATGTTTTTAGCTATTATTTTTTCAAATATTCTCTCCTGTCTTATATATCTCTCTGCCTTCTGAGACTACTCCGAAATACTTGTTGAATCACATGATGGTGTCTCACAGGTCCCTTAGGCTGTGTTCACTCTTCTGCAATTTTTTTTCTTTCTGCTCCTCAAGCTTAATAATTTACATTGTTTTATCTTCAATTTTATTGATTCCTTCTTTTGCCTATTCAAATCTGCCTTTGAATCCCTATAGTCATTTTATAATTTCAGTTATTGTACTTTACAGCTCCAGAACTTGTGAGGCTTTTCTGTAGTTTTTCTATATCTTTACTATTTGTGTTCATACTTTTTTTTTTTAACTTTCTTTACATCTTTCTTTAGTTCTGGCATCTTTAAGACAGTTCTTTTAAAGTCTTTGTGTAGTAGATTTTCCATCAAGTATTTTTCAGGGATAGTTTCTGCTGATTGATTGATTGACTGATTGATTTTTCAAATGAACCATACTTTCCTGTATTTTTTGTGTGTATGTGCCTTGAGAGTTTTTGTTGAGAACTGCACATTTAAATCTAACACTGTGAAAATCAGATTTTCCCCTTTCCTGGGGGTTTGCTGTACTTTGTTACTATTTTTGTTTATCGTTTATGGTTTGTGATTATTGTAGGCTGTCTCCATGCCAAAGATCAACCTGACATGTAAATTTAAGGTCCTTTCAGGGCTTTTCTGAACCTGTGCCTTTCTCTTTGAACACAAGATTACTTTCTTATTTTCCTCATATATGCAGTTGCTTTTGAGTATCCTAGTCTTTGTTGTCTGGCTCCCAAAGAGGGGAAAAAAAAAAAGAGAAAAATGAAGCAGGATTGGGGAGTGGAAGGGAAAGGGTATTAACCTTTTAAATTCACTAGAAGTCACTTCAGCCTGGGGAAGAGGATCTTACAACAAGGGGGGGTACAACCACAATGGCCACCCACCTCTGTTCTTCATGAAAAAAGCAGCATTTGGTGGTCAGGACACAGGTCTCCAATATTCAGAGAACAGTTTCCTTACTGTCCATTCTGACTGCCACAAGCTGCATGCAAGATGTTCCAGGAATACCTGCACAACTGGCTGCCACATCTGCTATTGTACTAAAAGCTGAAATTGACCAAAATAAACCACAATTTACCGCTCTAGTTTTCCTCTAGAAGTTGCAAGCTTTCTATAAACTCCTGAGTTCCAACATAGTTACATCAGACTATTTTGCAAATGAAATTATTGTCTAGGTGGGGAGACAAATTGCTGTTTTTTTCTACTCTAACATTCTCCCAGAATTCTCTCTTTCCAATCTCTTTTGACATTACTTTTCCCATTTACCTTGTCAAAAGAATTGCTCATTACTAATAATCCCCTGAAAATTTTTAAAAATAATTTTATTTAATTTATTTTACTAGACATATGTATAAATTCTACAAAGTATTGCTGGATATAATCATATAATTTCTTTACTTTTTTAATTGGAAAAAGTGATATAAATTTATAAGAAATTGATTTAAAAAAATTAGAAATTAGTAAACTAACAAAAGTTTTAATTTAAAACCCAGAGAATTTGGAAGTTATTTATTTTTTCTATTATATATAAGTAAAAAGTGAATGAAAACAGATAAAATTCATAAAAAAAAACAACTAAATATTTGTAAATAAATATTATATTGTAGACCACTGTTCTAAACATGTAGAAGATATTTTTATGTACTCATTATATAACTTTCATATTAATAAATTGGCATACCTTTAAGGTAAATAGCATTATGCCATTTAAAAGTAAACATCAGAAATTATATGTGTACCATTCTCCTTTTAATATTTTTGACACTGGATAAAATTATAATCCATGAGCTTTTTGCATATTTCTAAAGCTAGAACTTTGACGTTTTTTAAGAAAAATTAACTCTAACAATTGATAAAGTGCTCATAACTGAAATATATTTGATAGATCTAAAAACTGTTGTCATTTTTTATGGTAATTTAGATTACATACATAGAACCAATGTTTTAGTATTGGCACCAAGGTTTTCATGTGTAAGAGATTATTCACAGTATGTTTTCTGTTACTTTGCATAGCATTATTCTTTGTGAAAATAAAATTTTGGCCTCAGGAGGAATATAGCAATTGAATGCAAAGCAATATATTATTGGTGTGGAGCCATGGTACCATGATTTAATTTTTTAAAAAAATTACCTTGGTAATCAAGTCAACAGAGCTAAGGTAAGAGAGAGAAAGAGAGACAAACACACAGAGGGAGAGAGAGAAATTATGAAGAACATAAATGTTTCAATTTTATTTTTAAAATTTGAGAGTCAACTTGCTAACAGATACAAGAAAACTACCTGGTTTGATTTTTTAAAAAATTTTTCCTTGCTTCTCTAAGTTGTATGTGTTTTTTGCATAAAGGATCTATAGTTTATATTCATTAAAATTATAGAGAAAGATTTAAAATTTGTAGTAAGAATAAAATGATTGCCATTTTATGAGATAATTTCATCTTTGTGATATATATTATTGTGAGTCTAATAATAAGAACTATAGAACTCCTGTTAGTTATAATTTGCTTTTCTAGAAAAAACTGTCATCAGTACGGAAATTATAAACTGTATTTTATTTTTCCCAATTTTCAAACTAATGTGTGTATTGTTTGTCATATATAAATATTCACATTATATGTGTATGTACATGTTTCAATACTTCATAATTCTATTCATAGTTACCTTTCTGCCCTACTGGTTGTCAGGTTTATGTGAGAGTTTTCCTAGTCCTTGGTAAATTGCCTTGTAGTCAGTAAAAAGGAAATAATTGAAAATATATTGTTGACTTGCTTATGTAACAAAGTGTTAAAATTATTTTAACTAAACTGGCTTAAATTTCAAAATATTTTTAATATTCTTGTGCATATACACAGAGATCTGTCAAAATATTTTTTATATATTTTAAGTAACTTTTATAAAATTTGAAATATCTTAAAATCTACTATATTTCTCTAAGTAAGTAAGGAAGGAATATGATTCTGATTTTGATCTTTTTCAAATAACACAGGTGTATTGGCTCTTTGTAAAGATAAATAGTGTATGAATGCATTTTTTGTGAAATTTGTAACAACAGTTTCAACTTATTTATGAAAGAATATATTTCCAGAATGGACTTCCTATACATTTGCAAATGTCCACTGAATATATGATCTGACATCTCTCTCAATGTATCTGCAGTGTCTGCATTTTCTTTGGTTTCAGTTCTTAACCAAATCCTATTGCTTCCATGTGAAATGTTTCCTTTGAAGTCAATGGAAGCTCTGCATTTTTGAGAGATTCATGGTGTGTGGAGACAGATGAGAATTGCAAATGTGGTTTTGAAACATCATAAAAAAACATACTTGTTCAAAAATTTGAACAACTGAGCTTAGAATTGATATATAATATCAATACATTTATATTCCAAAACCTCAAACATGACTCTTTGTTTTGTTCAGGGTTATTATTTCTAATATCTCCAAAATATGAAACTGCAAATACCAGCAACAACTTCAAGGAGTTCTCCTGTCATCCTTGTTTACAAGACTGCACGAGCAGCGACATTTCAGTTCCATCATATTTACCTAAAACTTGTTATACTCCCAAATATCTTCTCATACTCATTGCTTTTCTCTCTAATGCTCTATTCTGTTATTGTTATTATTATTTTGAGACAAAGTCTTTCTCTGTCACCCTGGCTAGGGTGCAGTGTATTATATAGCTCACAGCAACCTCAAACTCCTGGGCTCAAGCAGTCCTCTTGCCTCAGCCTCCCAAGTAACTGGGATTATAGGAGTGCGCCATCACACCTGGCTAATTTTTCTGACTAATTTTTTATAGAGACTGGGTCTTACTCTTGCCCAGGCTGGTCTCAAACTCCTAGCCTCAAGCAATCCTCCCTCCTCAACCTCCCAAGTAGCTGGGACTACAGGTGCTCACACCACTCCCAGGTAATTTAAAAAATTCAAATGCAAAATGTACTTGGAATTATTTGTTGTTTTATCTATGATATGATGTAGAGATCAAGTGTTTTTCCCACATAGACACTCAATAAGCTCAGAACGAATTATTGTGAAAACCTTCTGAGTGTTACCTTTTCCATAAATCAGATATCTCTATGTGTTTGGGGTCTGTTTTTTCATTCTCTTCTGCTCTGATAACTTTTCTACATTTTAACCAATAAAATTCTCTCCTCATAGCTATATCATTAAAATATATTATGCTATTAGGTAGAAAATCTGCCCTTTTAACTTTGTGTTCTTCTTCAGGAATGTTTTGACTATTCTTGGCCATATTTATTTCCACATGCAAATCTCTAAGTGTTTTTCCTTTAAGCTTCAGGTGTCTGTAGGACATCCATATACAGTGGTAAGTAGGCAGTGGGTTGTTAACCCTCCCTTGTTTAGAGTAGGAGACATCACTATATAGAGATCAGTTGAAACCATGAGACTAGAAGAATGAGGTATGTGGAGAGAGAAAAGAAGCAAGGGGATCTATTATATTAATAAGAAACTGTTGATTACTAACATTTAAGGAGCAGGAAGATTTAAAATCTTCAGTGTGTATCTAGAGAGGTAGAAGGAAAAGCGGAAGCGAGAATTGTCACTGAAAACAAGGACAGAGAGTGTTTCGGGGGGAGAATTGCCACAATTCCATGTGATAGATGTCACATTAGATAAATACTGAAAGTGCAATTAGTGTCCTTAAAGGCAATGCCGATAGTTGCTGATTCGAATGTGTTTGGCAGTGAGTGGGAGAGGATGGCCTGGAGTCAGCAAATGTGGACAGATACAACCAAATGTGGGGTGTTAGATTAGACACTCAGGGCTAAATACATTGTGATATTTGCAATTTATCTTTTCAGGATGTCTGAAAAGATATTTTAAAATATTTTTTCTTTATAGCTTTTTAAAAATCTCTTAAATTTTAGGGACTATTAGCCCCATCCAGATGACTCCTGAAGTACAGTAAAAACCCTATTATCTGATATTATTTGAGTAGTAGCTAGTCACTAAAAATAAGTTATTTGAGGCAACGAATCATAAAAATGATACATGCATACATTAAAGTTTGTTTTAATTGAAAACATGAAAATATGTTTTACCCATCCTATATTGCAACCTATGAGAGGGATCAATATTTTACCATAGAAGAGAGTCAGACTTGTTTGCATCAGAAATAACTCAGGTTGTAATCTAGATTATTTGAGTTATTAATTTGCTTTATATTTCAATTTTTATAAAATCTATACTTAGCCAGATCCTCGGAAGAAGAAGTTGTGAATCCATGGGGTTTAGTCTCTCCTGGTCATAATAGTCCAAGCAAGAAAACCCTGAGGGCAAGCTGGGGTTTCCAAGGGAACAGAGCAAAAGCTGACAGGGCAACTGAATTTCCCCACATACGGACCTGTCTTTCCAATGTTAAATATTTGAAAGTGTATTTATTTTTAGAGGTAAGGGTGGTAATTTCTTCATAGCTCAATTGGGAATGCCCAATAAAAATAACTCTATTCCTGAAACTTGACTCTCTGGACACTAAACAATAAGACTTGAGCTCTAGTAAATTTCCATTACACTAGATTGTATCTATGAAAAGTCACTATATGATTAGAAGGCAATATTATGTCATTTCTATAGTTACACAAATCGGTATAGATAATTATTCTTTGTATCATATATATGGGTGAAACAGAAATTAAATTATAAAGTGACTTACCTTTTGAGGTCATTGTCTTATGACTCAATGATACTAATGTTGTACACAAGAGGAAAATAGAGAAACTGAGGAAACGTCACTTGGGAACTCAGGTGTAAAGACCACTACCTATACAAAATTCAAAGCTCAGCAGTGTAACCTCTCTAAGAGTTTCTCACAGTGGGTTCAAGTGACACACATGATAATCACATATATGTATTTAAAAATGCAGGTTCATTGGTTCTATTTCATTCTGCTGAAAAATAATCTTCAGAGAGTAGATCTAGAAGTATTATTAACAAGGTATTCAGATGATTTTTATGCCAAATTTAAAAACTTTCACCCAATTATCCACATAAAGGCTTGACACACATCTATCACAAAGAAGACATTTTGGAAAAACACACAGAAAAAAGTGCTTTTTTTCTATTAATGCGACTAAGAGTAAAGAATATTTTTACCAATTATTTTGAATCTTTTTTTAATTCTGTAAAAAAAAAAAAAAAAAACAAAAGAAAAGCAACAGAAAAAGTCTTCTTCCAGCAAAAGAGAAAGATGACTTATCAGAGACTTGCATGGGAGAATGGTAAGGGAAAAGTAATCGATTGATAAGATCTTAAGCACCCAAAAGATAATTAAATTTGATGGAAGTATTGTAACTAAATATGCTAATTTATAAAAAATTAAAATGATTTTAACATATAAAACAATAGAGATATGTTTTTAACTATACTGTTTAAAGAACACAACAAAGATGAAAAAATAAGAAAAAAACTAATGTTAATATTTAAATGTTTCTCTATTTACATGTCAATTATTTGTTTTTTTTTTTTTTTTGAGACAGAGTCTCACTCTGTCACCTGGCCTAGAGTGCCATGGCATCAGCCTAGCTCACAGCAACCCCAAACCCCTGGGCTTAAGCGATCCTTCTGCCTCAGCCTCCCAAGAGCTGGGACTACAGGCATGCGCCACCATGTCCGGCTAATTTTTTCTATATATTTTTAGTTGTCCAAGTAATTTCTTTCTATTTTTTAGTAGAGACGGGGTCTCGCTCTTGCTCAGGCTGGTCTCGAACTCCTGACCTCAAATGATCCGCCCGCCTTGGCCTCCCAGAGTGCTAGGATTACAGATGTGAGCCACCACGCCCGGCCTGCATGTCAGTTTTGTCTTATACATTTGTTCTAACATGCATTTTATGGAATATCACCATTTAGATTATTAAATTAAAAATAAAGAAGAAATTGTCATGAAAATAGGAGAGAAGCCTAATAGTGGGCTATGAGAATTTTTGGAGATTTCAAAGTTATGTGACTGAACTAAAAATAGCCAAGAAAAAGAATGTATCAACTAAAATGTGAGAGTTAATTTATACACATGAGGCTTTGCATGGAAAATAGACATATAATCCATAAACAAATAAGAAACTTTTATACATTATATCTTGTTAGTTTCTAACTATACCATTCAGTAATAAGTTACTAAATTATTGCCTTGATCTTTTCTAATACTAAAGAATAAAAACAGATTAAAGATTTTAACATCTTCACATCAAACTACCAAAGTATTTGTTCAAGAAATATTTTTTAAAAGCATCGAAGTGATGAAAATGAATTCCATATGGTATGCTTACATATGCTAAAAGCAAACTTTATTTTTCTAATCTAGGAGAACATCTGTACTTTATAACACATTTTGGGGTATGTGTGCTACATAGTCTGCTTTTCATACTTAATGGTTAGGCCACCATTACACTCTTTTTCTTCAATAGCAGGAGTGCATTCCCAACTCTTTGTTTTAATCAGCCCAAAATTGATAATTAAGCTTTTTTGTCCTTTTCATAATTATGCCTAATTTTAAAAATAATACGTGAAAATCCTCCTGCATTAATAGCCGCAGGGTCGGACAGAGGCTAGAGGAAATCACCTGTCACCCACAGCCAAGTATTCTGTTCTCATAAGCCAAAAGAGCTAAATGCTATTTTGTGTCGATCATTCATGCAGATCATTTCATTTCTATAAAAAATTAGACTCATATATATGTTATTTTTACATGTTGACAAAGAAATTCAAGTTAACATGCTTTTTAACACTACAGAAAACTTCCATTTTGTGCTATTTAAATGAGTGAATTATAATGAAATGTGAGACAATCAAAACATCTTCTTAACTAAGCGTTTGTGGCTAATTTTAGATAATTAATCTTCCATTTTGGCAAAGTTTTTCTAATTAGAAATATTTTGGTTTTTTGTGTGAATGAAAGGATATTTGTTGTAAAGAACATTTCCGTTAACTGTTGGTTTTGATGTCGACATCGTGGTTATTAGAAGAAGAGGGTAACACAACACTGCAACTGAGAAAAATCTCTATAATTTTTTTTTCATTTTTAACTTCAAAAAAAAGCTGCCTTTAAAATTTTAGTGAGTACAGCGAGGCTCACAAATTTGAGATTAGTATGTTACAAAAATATGACTTGTGCGCTATCAAACAGGATAGACTGGATTGAAATAAAATGAATTCAAACTTATCCCATCTTCTGTTCATGCAGTTGCTTTGATTTTGGTTATCACTCCCCTAGTGTTTACTCTGGAAGGCAGCTGATTACTTGACAGTGGTTAGTTATTTATAAAATATATTGCTTACATTTTAATACAGCTTTGTATGTGTCTGTTTCAAAAGTTTTGATTGTGCTTCTAAGCATTAAAGCTTTCATCCATTGATCCATAAATGTAAAGTACAAGAAACAGAACCAGAGTCTGGAGATTGTACGTATATGTGCACGCGTGTGTATGATATAAAGTTCATTGCACCAGTATATTTTCACTGTCTTTCTCTTTCTCTCTTTCTGATCTCTGTCTCTCTCTCTCCCTCTGTGTCTCTGTCTTTGTCTCTGCCTCACTGGCAAACACACACACACTTAAATCTCACAGATTATTCTAGGGAATGGGAGCCAATATAGCAAGGATCATAAGTGCTTAAGTCTTTCCACTTTATGTAGCAGGCTTCAATCAGATTATTACACTCTACCTTGAGGTTATGGCACTTACTTTAGGTGTGATGAAAATATGCATTTACATTTAACTAATTTTTGCAGGAGGAGAGGACGGCAACATTTTACATTAAAAAAGAGAGAGAGAGAGAAGCTATTTCCATGATACATTTATTCTTAGGCTATGAGTCACTGCACTGCATTTAATTGTTTTATTGACATTGACGATAGAATACTGCAACATTTTCTTTTCCTGCTTATCACTTTAGTAGATTGCTAGATTACTTTCTACTGATTAAAATGGCTATTTCTTACCCAACTTGCTTCTTATAGTGTCAGTTGATATTTAAAAGCAATAGGTAATCCATCTCCCTTTTATAGTTTACATAATATTTGAAATTTTGCATGATTTCTAGGCAAGACTCCTCTTTATTCACCATGACTTCTTGTTAGAAACAAGAATACAATGTAGTATTCAACAGCTTCAAAATTATAATACAAATGCTTCAGTAGCACTTCCTTTACAAGGCCATCGAAGAAACTAATGCCCAGTATCCCTACTCTTCTCCTTACTTTTTTTTTTAAGATTTTAAGATGATTTAGTTGGACATATGACTACGAACAAGAAAGAACTATGATACTATACAGGACTATCAGTTGCCAAATTTAGAATTAAATACATCAACTATCAGTATCCCTGACATATATAGTAAGAAAAAATGTCTTTTACTAAAATCTCGATGCTAAAAGAACAATTTGATTTATAAAGTTTTCTAAAGTTATTTCTAAAGTTATGCAGTACAAGCGGACTTAGAAGTACAATGGGCAACTCCTTCTTGAAGTCTATTACCCTTTTACATGATATCATGATAGTGTTGTGATTCATGCCACACATATGCCATTGGTCATAGCAAGTGATGTGACCAAGCTCAGTATCAACAGACAGAGAAGTAGACTACACTCATGGTGAGTCATTGCAAAGGTGTGGATGTAAGGTGGGGTGAGGGTGTGAAAGATTGAGGCCAATTATGTTACTGACCACTCCATTTGTTCTTATTATTTAGAATGTCAGTAATATTTTACATAAGATGATTTAGAGCCAAATGGATAGGAAAATTAAGTCTGTTTCTTGTAGGTTTAGTGACTTTACATAGATATTTAAATATTTAGAGATAAATTCTTTTATATTTTAATTTATGAAATTTATCATGTCAAATACAACATTTTCCCACTCTACTCAATGGTTCTTTCTTTTATTTCCTTTCCTCTCTCCATTCCAGGAAAAATTTTGAACATTTATTTTATGGTTAGTTATTGGGAGTACAGGCTATAAGTTCAGATTACCCAAATAAAAATCATGCCACCTATTCATTGTTTGATTTAGGACACATCATTTATTTTCTCTATGCTACATTTCCCTTCATTATATAACATGGTTAAATGACACCTAACAAAGTTAGTTGTTAGAAGGAATAAATGAGATAAAGTAGGAAAATCACTCAGCAAAATACCTGGCACATAGTAAGTGCTCAATAAATGACAGTAATTATTGGTTATAGAAGGAAAATTTTTCAAAATCCTCAAAAATAAATGTAAAAAGAGTAGGCCTAAATTACTTTTCCAGACACAACATTTCCTTTGGTTAAAATAAAAAAAATCAAATAATTGTGTATTTCTTAAGAGAGTTTTGCCTAGTCATAAATAATTTAATTGAATCTGACTTTCTCCCCTTGTAATCTAACAGTGCACCTAGGCCAAAAATTTCTATTTCTCTGAATAGCCAACTAAAATTGTTTTCTGTTTGTCATGAAAACCAATACTGCTGGAATGATTCACACAGAAAAGATTATTTCCCATAATACTCTTTTCTATTCAAAGAATAATTTGCTATCACTTGAAGTAATCCTCAATGTAAATGAGGTCAAATATGACTTACATAGTCTTGAAATACTCTGATTGTTTATGATATACTTGTACATATTTGTGGTTAAAGATATAACAGTGCTTTTTAATCAAACCAAAACATCTTAAAGATTATGTTCTACATCCAACTGTTTAAAGGCTATGTAAAATCATAGAGATTCCATTGTCTATGTATAGTATTTTATAAGGTGATAGGCTAAAAGCATGAGGAACATTGGCTAGAAAGCTAAGTTCACAAATGTTCTTACTTCATATTAAAAAAAATCCATAACTAACTTTATTTTTCAGCTTCTTACTTAGAAAAGATAAAACCAGTACTTCAGCAATTATTACAAAGTAGAGATCTAATAATATCATAGAAGATAACCCCAAAGAGAAAAGAGAAAGATCTATTTCCTCTAATATTCAATAGAATAATAAAAAGAAGTTAAAAACATCAATGGGAGAAGTATGATAAATACAGAGCTGTTGCATTTTCATAGATCAAATGCCATGAAGTTAAAACTAAGGTTTTCTCAAAGCTAATGAAAATAGCTACTCTGTAATAACAAGCTTAGGAAAGGATAAATCCCACACTGAAAGAAATTTTATTTTATTCAGTGACTATTGGAGAATTTTTATTTTTTTCAAAAGAATATTGAAGGAAAGACTAAATTTGTCGTACGTAAAAGTTTACACAAATGTGTAAACAATAAGACATTATATGGTACCTATCATGGAATCATTCTCAAAATATATGCATTACGATGAGGTGCTGATGGTGACCATTCAATACTTGGTCTCAAGCAAAAATATGTGGGCAAGCTGAGCTGTAATATCCGGGCAATAACCCAACACAACTCTCTACCACCCTTACCAATCTCTCCCCGCAAGCCATGAAGACTTTTTCTGTTTCTCATCCTGCTGCTCCTCCTCCTTTTCTTCCTCCCTCGTTTTCCTGTCACCAACATTAGGATATATAGACATAGATCCGCAAATGGAGAAAGATAAATTATACAGTTGTTATCAAAGTTTTACGCTATTGAAGACGGGTTAAATGATAGCAATTCAAAAACAACCCAAATTCAGTTTTCAACTTTTCTAACAGGGAGAATGACACTTTCAATACAAACAGAAATGTCAAATCAGAGCAGAGATGAGGAATATTGAGGGTCAGGAAGAAAACACAAGAGAGACAGCATGTGATGTTGCTCTTGAAGAATGAATAAGCACTTTACAAGTAGAGAAATTGTGAGAAGGACATCCCAGAAAGGAAGAACATTGTATCTAAACACACATTGGTTTTGAAGACAAGAAATTCCTGAGTTGCATGATACTCAAGCCAGAAAGGAGAACAAGACAAACCTGGCCCAGGCGCCTACTCTGGCCTGATCACCTTTTGGATGTTGGCTCAATCCTATCTTCAGACTTACCCAGGGTCAGGGGTCACTAAATTGTAATTAAGTTCCACTTTTTTTATGACAATGCCTTATTCTACCTCCTTTTATGATTCGTTACTGAAATCCCACAAAATTTGAAATACAATTTGTCCTAATACCAGAGTCAAATGATCTTACTCAAAATCCCTGTCCTCACTCCTATATCACAGGTACTGGTTTCAGTATACAGAACACATACTAAATATATAAACACATACATGTAGTACATAGCATGGGAATTTGTTTAAAATGAGTGGTTCTACTTGTGCGTATGTTGAGATCAAGGCAACATGAAGACGCAATTTTAGCTAATTTACTCTTATTGTGAGAAAAAAAGAAGGAGGTTCTAGGAGAAGTGAAAGTAAAGCTCTAATATCTACATAACACAAAATCTTAAAATGTTACCATGAACCTGTCATGTTGTTTTTATATTTTTCTTAGAGTTTGTTTTAAATATATCGTAACCCCTGGTCTATTTAGGTATATTGGCCCCATTCTAACTTTTGCCATCTTGATAAATATCATTAGTCTATAAAATATGTAAAATAAATTGCTGTGAAATAATTAGAAATCTCTGTTTTCACTTTTCTTGTTTGCCAAATTAATTTGATATTTATAACATTAGCCATACATATATTCATTTCAGAATGGATGCATTGAAGGAAATAAATGGCCTTACAAAATTCTAGTCTCAATCCTTAGAATTGTTTGTAAATCTAAATAAATAAACAAATAAATAAAACTTAAAGGTGAAGAAGAAATTTATTATAAGATAAATGTTTATGAAACCCAGAGTTCTACGATTTCTGGGTTCTTCAACTATGCATCCATAATTCACCAGGAAAGACTGAAGACGGAGCTCTCCAGGGGTAACAGGGTAGCACAAGCACAGGTTAGGAGCAAAGAACACAGAGGTTGATATGGGCTAAAAATGGGAAAGAACACACAAAACTTTAAGAGACCACCTTTAATAAAGGGCTTGAACAATGGACAAAGTGACAAATGCCGAGGGCTAAGGAAGGATGTCTAGAAGTCAGGAACAATACGACTGATGGGTCCAAGGCAGGTATGCACAGTGTTCTGACAGGAGCAAGTTCTATTTGACTCCAGCTTTTGCAGGTATGGCATTACAATGCTGGTTTGAAAGAAATAAGTGCTCTAATGGAAACTTCTCTCCTCACTTTCTCTACTTCCCAGTCATACCTTCATACCTTTGACCATGGGATATTGGTGGCCTTTTATTTATTTATTTATTGTCTTTGTAAACCCTACCTTTACAAATAATTTGGTCTCTGCTAAGAACAGAAATGACCAACGTGGCTATAAATAATTCCTATTTTTCTCTAGAAAATTGCATGACATAAGCAAATTAAGTCACACATTTTAGTGAGTTATAACCAAATGATAGTGCTATTCTCATTTTAACCTTCGGCATTACATTGGAACTACTAATCTGCATATTGCCAGATGAATTTCTTGAGCTTTATTCTTCTAGTCAATCAACTTTGGCCCAATATGTTAAATTAAAAAGAACTTTTCCATATGTTATTTCCAACATTTTACCCCAAAAGCAAATTTCAATAGAATAAACTAGTAGCTACATTAAGGATGCAGGAAGCAAGAACAACAACAATAAAAAGAAATAATCAGGATCAAGCTTCCCATATCATCAAAATGAGACAGGTCTTCACTCCAAAACTTTTTCCAAAATGGGGGGAGGAGTGTATATCATTGTGATATAATTTTATAACTGTATGCTTCAGCAGCATTTAGTATTTATATAACTCACTTTATCTAAATTCACTCACTATGTGGGATACCTAGATTTTTGTACCTTTGAAATTATAAATCACAGGTATCTAAATATTGAAATTTTATTTTAAAAAATAAGCAAAACAGCTTTGTCTATACAGTGCTAGTTCTGTCTGCCACATTATCCACTATCAAAAAGAGAATGGTTTGTTATTGCAACACATCGGACTGCATAGCACAGGGTAGTTTTTATGTTCTATACGCTTACCCTTTGTGGAACTATACTTTCCAATTTACAACAGGAAATCCAATTCTATAAAAATCTAATTATTTCATATGGTGGACTCAGCATGACTCTCCCCTCCACTCCTTCCCCCTTTATTTGGCTGGGTGATGAGTGTATTTCCTCTGGAGGTTTATATTTTTTCAACTCAGCTACATTTTAAGAACACACACACAAAAAGGGATTTGGCACACATCTTTTCCCATCTCCTCTCAGTAATTATAGTTAATGAAACTACGTGTGTTTTTTCACTTGTGTGGTCCTCTGGAAAAAAAAAAAACAGTTTATATTTTATTCCAAAAAATGTCATTTCGGTATTCTGGTTGGTTCAATATTATTATCTTTTTCAAGGGTAACAAGCAGATTCTTTCCAAAAATATGTTAATAATTATGGTATTAACCAAGAAAGAAACTGCTGTACTTCAGAATTAAAATTCATCGTCTGCTGCTCTGTTTTGTAATAACTAGGTCATCAGTTTGGGTGCTCCTGCTTAACATGCATTTACTATCCGTATGTATTCCCTCACCTGGAGGCCTGATATTTTTAATGAGATTATATCAAAGGATGTGAAGGCTGGAGAGTAGTAACATCATTTTACTGGGTAATTCCCAGAACTCTGATCCATTTCAGTGAGGCAATTAAGACTGCTGACTACAATAAATGATACTAAGAGATTATAGAGGTTTTTCTGCATGAGTGCATAGTTTAAAAAATAATTTAGGTTTACTTAACATAAAAAACACTTCCAGAGGGGAAAAATGTGGGTTTTTTTTTTTTCTTTTCATTTTTCAATTTAGCTGAATGCATAGAAGCGATTTTCTCTTACTGTGCCTGTGTGGCACTTATGTGCACTCTGATGATAAACGATTTCTTTGAGGTGTACTAAAAGAAGTAAATTCTAATTGTATGCTTTTCATACATGTCACTAATATCTATACTGTTCATTAGCATTATATTCACTATGCTGTTTAGCTGGGGAGGACTAATAAGCCTAAATATCGTTTTTCATCAAAAGCTGTGTGCGTTTCAGCCTCTTTTCCCACATCAGCTGATTCCTGCCACTGCCTCCAAAGACAATAGGAGAGTTCCTAAAAACAAACACAGGGAAATCAAAGTTTGTTGTCTTGAAGAGTTAATTTCGACAGAGAGGTGACCTTTATCCCTACATTCTCACTCTGTTTTTATTTTATTTTATTATTTTTTTTTATCAAGCCTCTCCAAAGGGACTCATCATATGCAGGGTTCTATGAAGAGAAAAAGAAGAGCATTGTCCTTATCACCTCCTTCCAGAAAGTGGCAGAGTAATAGGACTTTGTAAGGCGAAATGAAGCCCAGTCTGATGGCTGCTGATTAAAAATTGACTCTGCCACATCAAAGAGGAGTTGAAGGTGAAAATGATGATCACTTCCCTCTCCCAGGGACCCTGCACCATTTCTTTTATTTAACCTTGAAAGGTTCTTTCTGAATAAGATAATATCCCTCGAGTCCATTCTGCCTTGGCAGCATGGAAAAATGTAGATCAGTGTGCCTATTCTTTATGAAAAAAAATGGGATTTTGTTAATGACATAGCACTTTAAAGTGATGGCTTGTATGTGGTAAATGCTGAGAAATTAATTATAAAATGCTTCTTAGACTGCAGATCAAATTAATTGCTCATATGCAGCTACTAAAAAGACCACTGTAAACCTGAACTGCCTTTACTGCTTTTTCCTGATCATTTTCACCCTTAGATACAATATAGCTGCCTATGCCTCTTTTTATTTTCAACACATTTTTGAAATGCTGAATTCTCAGAAAGGTCGTCATTTGTTGTGTTATATCCTTATACATAAAAGGGAAATTATCTTCTTTTTAAATTTCAACATGTATCGCAGATCTGTATTTCCTGAATACCTTATGCTACCCATTTGAAGATACAGTCCCCTGAATATCTAAATATATAAGTATACACACACATAAAACCACAGATACTCAGTCTAACCAGACAAGCACATGCTTATAGTTAAACTACCTGTAACAATAAATTTTGCAAAACATTTAAGTATTTATCAACAAACACAGAATGTGAATCTACACAAAACTATCAAATAAAGAGATGCAGGAAACAATATTTTATTCAGCTTAAAAACAATTAACAATATATGTACTGAATCCATAAAGATTTGATACTTCGGAAAGATTCCCATATATTCATTTTAGATTGTCTTATTGGTCCTCACTCCTCATTAGAGGAGACATCACATTTCCAATAAGGCCATTTCCACCTTCCTCAGTTCTGTCTATAATTGCATAATTAAGAAATTTCTCAAGGCTTGCCACAGAAATCCAAAACACACTTCAAATATTGGAGAGTAATTAGAGTTTTTCATAATGACATGGAATTCTTAATATATAAATTTAAAAGAATAAAATGAAAATGGCATATTTGAGTAAATAAAATACTTTGAAATATTAATTTTCTGAATAATTTCCCTAGTGAAAAAATGGATCATCACTTACCTAACAGACTATGTAGTGTACAGTTCCCATACTTTTCATCTATGCATTGCACAAAATTTATATAGAGGTGATAATTATGAATCCAAGAATAATATCAGATCTATAAGATGATGTACCTTTAAATTCATCATATATAATCAAAAATGTATTATCATGTTTCTGATTTGTTCTTGAAATATTTACATAAAATTTTATAGTCTTGCTAATGACTGAGGAAAAAACATCTCTTTTTAACATGGAAGAAATTGTGATATACAATTATATGAGAAAAGAACAAGTAAACTACTAAAGGCCTTAAAAATTTAAGGATAACAATATATATGCACACACTTACGGAAAGAGAGAATATATAAAATAAAAACATTGATGATTTTTCTGATATTGATATTTTTAACTTTAACATTTTTCTTTAAAAAAAAACTCAATATTATTCTCATCCCTTTAATGCCAAGTCTAATATAATTATAATTGGAAGTAAATGATTTGAGTTAAATTCTACCTAGAATATTTGTTTGTTTGCTTTCAAATAGCCAATTTCTAAAACTATCCATGTTCCCTTTTAATGTAGATGTCTGAAGATAATCCCTTCTAATTATAATATGCACTATGAGAAACTGACCCTCAGAAAAAAAACATTTAATATCATTTTATCACTGGTTTTCATGACACAGTAATATATTTCCTATTAAAACTTGACAATGCATTCAAGATATTTAAAATTTAATCTATTTTTATTCTAAACCTTATAATATTAATTATAGTATATTCCATGGATGGTAAAGAATTATTAATATAAATACATGGCCTTTAAATGTGTTCCTGCTTTCCTACAAAATTGTTCTACATTCCCGATCAAATTAAAATAAATTTTTGTTTGGTGTTTATAGCCACAATCTGGCTCCACTTAAGGCATGTATCCTTTGTTCAACAAAACAAGAAATTAAAAATGAAAATTCATTAATTCTGTTTTTTGCTGTTTATTTTTTTCAAATAATTTTTATTTTTAATTCCACTGATCTCTAAGCTTCTTGAAAGCAAAGACTGTTCTTTGATTTTCTTTTGTTTACTTAATGTTTAGCTTAATGCCTAGAATGTAAATGGCTTTCAAAAACATTTTGAATAAATATCTCTAATAAATATAAACTTTAAAAAAAAAAATTAGAGTCACAAAGAATTAAGTGAAAACTTATATCCGCATGGTCAAACCAGTTTGTGTGTGTCGTTAGTGGCTCTCCAGTGCTATCATAAACCTAGCTGAATTAAATTAATTTATCAAGGCTGTTGTCAGTGTCTGCAGGAAAGAGATACAATGATTTATATTGGTTATTAAGGTTCACAATACAACATATCAACAACTTTCTTCTGATTAGAATGTCTATTTTGCGATGGCAACTGAATTATTCCCCCAAACCCACCTAACACATGTGGCTCATCTGATCCCATGTGGCTGGTGCATCTCTCACATAGATTTGGTTAAACAGTGTCAACCTCTTGCTTTAGTCCAGAGTTTCTCTACCTTGGCATTATTGACATTTGAGTCAGATCATTCTTAGTTATGGAGAGTGTCCTTCGCATCATAGGATATTTAGCAACAGCTGGTTCCTCTACCTATTTGATGACAGTAGCCCAACTCCCCCTACCCTGAGCCAGTTGTGTGAAACATGAATGTCTCTAGACATTACCAAATATCCTTTAGGGCAGGAGTCCCCAGCCTATGGTGAGTTGTATCATTATTTCATTATATATCACAATGTAATAATAATAGAAATAAAATGCACAATAAATGTAATACGCTTGGATCATCTCGAAACCATCCTGTCCACTCCCTGGTCCATGGAAAAATTGTCTTCCATGAAAAGAATCTCTGGTGCCAAAAAGGTTGGGGACCACTGCTCTAGAGAACACAATTTCTCCCAGCTCACACCTCTAGCCACTAAGAACCACTGCTCTAATTTTATAGAACAGGTTAAGGACATAGTGTTGCTATTGAAAATGCCAAAAGAAAATCCTAAAACCATTCTGTGGCTAGCATTTGGTAGGTTTTTAGACTTCTTAATTAAGCATTGTGTATTACAACCCATGGAAAATCTTGCCATATGCTTTATTCATATGCCTTATTATTCTGCCTATTTCTTTTCAGTAGTGTTTCCTATGTTTTATGTAATTTTTTATATAACACCTGTCTTGTCAAATTGCAAGCACTCTAACATGGTAGACAGTTTCACTTTTTTCACCAATCTCTCATTTCAGCTCTACTGGGTCTGGGTCTATCGTCTGCTTACAAAGATTTCACAAATGTTAAGTGACACAATTTCATTTCATTATTTGAAAACAATTCTAGTTTATTTTAAAATTTTGGCCACAAAACTCAATTCAAAATTATTCTACGTTGAACAATCATCGCTTAAATTAGAAATGGCGGTGGTATATTTTTGCTCTAAGACACCCCCCTCCATTTTTTCTAGGTGCATTATCTCCAGCTGTTAGAAATATGAGAAAAGAATAAAGCAGACAGAGGTGTCCTTATCTGACTGCCCCCTCGTCATTGGGAGACAGATTGTTGGTCTTGTTCTGGTTCAATTTTTTTTTCCCTGATACTGTGGGTCTCTGCTAATTTGGTGGTTCCAGATAAATTTTCTGCGTGTGTTTTTGCTAACCTATATTCAACACTCTTCATCCCTCTCTGCATGTAAGGAACACTTCAAAAGAGACACCATACTTTTCCCTGACCCTGTCAGGAGTAGGTGGCCCTGATCCTTTGTTGGATTCTTTGCCCTTCACTTGACTCAGAAGCCATCAGCAGAGCACAGTAAATCCTTCATCTTATCTAGCCTACGTGTTCATTCTTGCAGAGCCACTAAAACCACCAGGGTTCTCCTCTGCCACCTTGTGGGCCTGCAAAGTTGTGTACTGGAATGGGAATTACCCAGATCATGTTCCCAGGTATTAATACCTTACAACATAGTCCCTTCGGGTCCTACTGGGGTAAGCTACTCTGCAGATCCCTTTATCTTCAGCCACCTAAAGAACAAAGGCAGGCTGCAGTCTACATTCAGAAATGCCCTCAAATTTCAGGGAAAAAAATATTAAATATGCCTCCCTTCTTCATCGTATTTAAGGAATAGGACTGAAAATAGACACATGTTAAATTTGTTAGGCTCCCAGAACTACATTCAGAGAGCTCTTTTCTCACATACTCCACTGCGCTGGAGGTACAAGAGTGTGTTGGATAAGCTCAGGTGTGTTTCCATTTTACAAACTTCTCTAATCTTCAGGATTAACTCTTGGAACTCTACTTACTTGGATTTGGGGAAAGAACATTTATCACCCCAAATAAATCACTCTGCAAAAGACTGATAACTCTTACAACTTTCTTGTGCCAGTCTTGTTCTAAGATCCCTTTTTGTACTCATAGCTCTCTGCAAGCCCTTTGGGGAAGTGGTTTGCCCCATCTGATGATGGCTTTCTTTGATACCTGCTTTCCCTATTTTAGGACTTTGATCACATTTTTAGGACAAAAGGGAAAAAAATTTACATGATATCCTGTAATCTACACATAACTGTTAAGTTCTTGCTCTTCTCCCGCAGGATTTACCTTAATCAGGAGTGAGTTGTTCCTTAATTTGATGGTGGCAAGACAGAAAACTTAAATATTATCCCTATATCTTGCCTTTATTTATATAATTGTGATGGGTAATTTTATATGTCAACTTGGAGAGTGTTTTTGGATGAGATTAACATTTATATTGTGAATTTTGGGTAAAGTGGATTGCCTTCCATGTGTGAATGGACCTCATCCAATCAGCTGAAGCCCTGAATAGAACAAAAAACCAACCTCCGCAAGCAAGAGAAAGTCACCCAGCAGACAGCCTAAGGACATTATCTGTGCCATGCACTCTGTTGGATCTTTAGCCTACTAGCACAACCTGCAGATTGTGGATTTCTCAGTTTCAATAATCATGTGTGCCAATTCCTCATATTTTACCTCTCTCTCTTTTTCTCTTTCTCTAATGGTTCTATTTCCCTGGAGGAACTCAGACTAATACAATAATTAAGAAAAAAAGGTGTTCACCTATATTGCATCTTATATTCATTAAAATATACAAAGGACCTAAATTAATTTTTCAGTTTAAAATTACTTTTCATTTCCAACGTATTCTATAATAGAGTGCTGGATTTCTAATTAGTGCTTCTCTTTAATTGGCAAGAGTGTCAGGGCATAAGTTTGATTTGTATGTATGCCTTTGACATATGGTCTTAGACACTAAATATGTCAAATATTGTGAAAGGGATGTATTCTCATTCTTTCTTCATATATATATATATATATATATACACACATATATACACACACACACATACACATGTGTATATATAATATGTGTATATATATATATTTTCTATCTAGTCCTAAGTGTCTCTGAATTCACTTCATATGAAGTCCATTTCGAGAGAAAAAGCACTGTTATATAATTGGCTCGCTTTCGGTGCTATCTTTAGAAAAGTCTGTTTTCCTATTACAAAAATGAATTTATTAAATTGTTATCAGTGAATGTTTCTTCTATAATTGTGCGAGTAACTAAATAGAAAAGTAGCATCAATACAGACGTGTAGTTTCTATGCATATGCTTTGAATGTTCTTGTTGTTATAACTATTATTTTTCAATTTTCTTTTCTTTCCAGATTCCTCCAGAAGACAGTGTGAACTTCTTCTGTGAAACTGATATAAAATGCACTTAAATATGGCAATGGCCTAATCTCAGACTTCTACTCTGAGCTGAATTAGAATTATTAATAACAGTTAAGCATTTATGATTTGTGATAATAGTCAATACCTCTCACAAGAGAATGTTTAAAAACAAATATGATAACAAGGTGGCTTATTATTTTCCTGGATTTTGTTTGAGGTTAGAGCAGGAATAAAAGGCTATCCCATGACATTATATGGTAATATAATGCAGCACTGCAAAAAGGTAATTGGACTGCAAGATTTTGAGATACTAATCATCTAAGAACTTCTTTTTAGAAACTCAGAAAAAAAGAGAATATGAAATAATTATCACTTAATATATTAAAAAGACAACAGTAGATATTAGGTACACTGTGTTATATATAGAATTTCTTTTCCATGTTAGTTTACTACGCATTCTTAGAAAAATAAAAATTAAAAAAATCTTTTCTGAAATTTTATCCAATAACTTTTAAATTTCAATTACAATTTTACTTTTATTGTTTGGAGAAAGTCTTCATTAAGAATCTAGAATTTTGGTATGAATTTTTCAGTAGTAATATTTGAAGAAGTTTGGAGTGAACAATTATGACAAACATAAAATAGCGTGTTGGAAAACTCAGGAAATTTAAAACAAAATGTTGTTTATTCCTTATCTGGAATCTATCTCTAACTCAGTAATTTATAATCTTGAAAGAAAACAAAACACTACCATGTGTACACATTGGTTTTCTTAGCTTAAAGTGGGTTTCATTTTTAAATAAACTTTAATACACATCACCTCACAGCCTCCCTACCAACAGTACCATGCACCAAAGGGATACATTTTTTTGCTATAGATGAACCAATATTGATACATCGTTGTCCAAAGTCTGCAGTTTACATTAGGGTTCACTCTCAGTATTATGCATTGTATGAGTTTGACAAATTTATAATGACCAATATTCATCATTATAGTATAATATTACACAGAATAGTTTCATGGCCCCGAAAATCTCCTGTGTTCTGTTTAGTCACCCACGCACCCCCCCCTTAACCTCTAAGAATAACTGACCTTTTTTCACTTTCTTCATAGTTTTGAATTTTCCAGAACGTCATGTAGTTGAATCATAAAGTATTTAGCCTTTTCAGATTAGCATTTTGTACTTAGTAATAATATACATATAAAGTTCTTTCATGTATTTCTGTGGCTTGATACACATTTTTTAGTGCTGAGTAATATTTCATTGCATGAATATACCCCAGTTTATTTATCTATTCACCTACTGAAGGACATCTTGTTTTCTTCCAAGTTTGGCAGTTATGAATAAAGCTGCTATAAAAATTCATGTGTAAGTTTTTTTGTGTGTATGTTTTCAATTCAACTGGGTAAATACCAAGGAGTGCAATTGATATATCATGCAGTTAGAAGATGTTTAATTTTGTATTAAGCTGTCAAACTGTCTTCAAAAGTGGCTATATCATTTGGCATTTCTGCTGGCAGTGAATGAGAGTCACTGCTGTTTCACATCCTTGTCAGCATTTGGTATTACCAGTGTAATGGATTTTAGTCATTCTTAATCTTGTAGTGTTATCTTATTATTGTTTTAATTTGCATTTTCCTGATGACATATGATGTTGATTACACTTTCGTATGCTTATTTGCCAACTGTTTATCATCCTTCATGAGGTGTTTATTTAGATTTTTTTTTTCCATTTTTGGTCACATTGTTCAATTTCTTATTGGTGAGTTTTAAGAATTCTTTGTATATTTTAGATAATAGTCATAATACTAGTCCTTTATTACGTATGTTTTTTGCAAATATTTTCTTCCTGTCTGGCTTGGTTTCTTATTCTCTTGACAATGTCTTCCACAGAACAGAAGATTTTAACTTTAATGAGGTGCAATTTTTCACATCATTTTTTCATGGATCTTGGCTTTGGTTTTGTATCCAAATTGCTAAACAGATAAACAAGAAAATGACAAAAAAATATTAGCTTTGAGCAGAGATATGTATCTGAACATGCTATAATAAACTATATAATTTTCAAATTTAGCATATTTTTATGGATCTAATAAGTGGAACAAATATCTATAAAGTGTAGTTATTTGAGAATAGATTATGGTTTAACCCCAGAACTTCTGAAAAGTTGGAATTGTAAAATCTGGAATGCTCCTTGTTAGTGAAACATAGTGAGATTACTAAGTAAGAATTTTTAGTAAGCTGATTAGAGCCTGCCTGACATTTGAGGTCCATTCCATTCTTAAAATTTTATGATTCTGAAACATGGGATAATAATATATTAACTTAAATATGTGAGCAATTTCTTCATTATCTTATTTCTACCTTGAATTTTAATCATTTATTAAGTAAATATTTATTGACTGCCTTCATACACTGCTTTTTGGAGAATACATGGGAGAGAAAAATAAATAGTTATGAAATATAGTCACAGGGAATTTATAGTTAAGAAGAAAAATAGATTTTTATATAAGTAATTAACAGACATCTTAATTAGTTTAATACTAAAGAAATATTTACCTTATTTTGGGATCTCATAGTGAAAAGAATCCAGCAGCATGTGAAAAGGATTATACACCATAACCAAGTGGTACTTATCCCAGCAATTCAAGATTGGCTTTATATTCAAAAATTAATTAATGGAATGAACCGTATGAATAAATAGACAACAAAACTTCATGATCATCTTAATAGACAGAATAAGCATTTGAAAAAAATTAACACACTTCATGACAAAAAAATCACTAAACAAATTAGGAATAGAAGACAACATCCTCAACCTAATACAGTGTATCTAAAAAACCGACCATATGTAATGGTGAAAGACTGAATACTTTCTCCCTAGATGAGGAAAAAGACAAGTGTGTCAAATTCCAACATTTCTAGTCAACATCATACTTGAGGTTCTAGTCAGGGTAGCCAAAAAAAAAGAAGAGAAAAATCCAAATGGGAAAGAAAAAAAATAAACTATCCCTAATCACAGATGAACTCATCTTGTACATAGAAAATCCAAAGGATTTCATGAAAAACTATTAGACCTAGTAAATGGGTTCAACCAGTTTCAAGGACACACCATAAATATTTAAAAAATGATTGTATTTTTCTGTAAAATACAATATAAGAAATTATAAAATTACAAAAACACAATTTCTGTAATTGTAATGAATAATCTGCAAGTGCGATTAAGAAAATATTAATTACACCATTTATGATAACACAAAAACAAAAGTATATTTAACAAAAGACATATAAATCTTGTTATTTAAAAACTGCAATACATTGTAAGAAATTTAAGAATACCTAAATAAATGGAAAAATATCAATTTTAAGAAGCAGAGGACATAATATTGTTAAGATGGCATTATTCTTTAAGTTTATCTAGAGGCTCAATGGTGATTTTATCATAAAACTCCAGTTTGCTTCTTTATAGAAATTGACAAGCAGATCTCGAAACTCACTTGGAAAAATCAAAGTGCCCAGAGTATTCAAAATAATATTGAAAATGCAGAACGAATTTAGAAGATATACTTTCCAATTACAGAATATGCTATAAAAGTTACAATGATCAAGAGAGTATGCTAGTGACATCTTTGCCACACAAGATCAATGGTATAGAGCTGAAAGACCAGAAATAAGCTCACACACACGCACACACACACACACTCACACAAAACACAAGCCAAGTATCTGCTGTCTCCAGGAAATGCATGTAAACTAAGAGAATTCATTCAGACTTAAGGTGAAGGAATGGAAAACAATATTCCATGCAAATAGAAACCAAAAAAAAGCTGGTATAGCCATTTTCAGATAACATAGACTTCAAATCGGCAAAAG
>RJWJ010006345.1:0-62915 GCA_004363605.1 Indri indri | reverse complement strand
TCTGGCTATTCTGTTACATCAGTCTGATTATTTTTGTGGCAGTATTATGTGGTTTCAATTATTATAACTTTGTAATATTTCCCTATCTTTCTGGTAGAGTTCTTTTTCTTTGTTCTTTATTTAAATTCATTCTGATTAACCTTGAACATTTACTCCTGCATATTAGTTATAGAATCTGTTTAAGTTCTTTGAAAAATTCTACTGAGATTCTGACTTTTGTGATTTTATTTGAGTATTTTATATGGTTTTGTTTTCAGTTCTTAGCATATCAGATGTACTTTCTTTTAACAAAAATTAGAGGCTGCCCTAGAGTTTGTAATATACATTTATACCTAAAAATCTATTTCCACTTTCAAATAACACTATACCACTTCGCAGGCAGAGTGGATAGCTTCTAATAATAAAATGATATAATTCCTCCCTCTCTTTCTCTGTCTCATTTTCATCATTCATTTCACTTATACATAGGCACACTTAAGCATTTATTTCTTCTCTGATGCTCCTTTTTTTCTGTAGATCTGGGTTTCTATCTAATGTAATTTTTCTTTTCTCTAAAAACTTCTTTTAACGTTTCTTTCAGGGCTGGTTTACTCAATTTTTTTTTTTTTTTTTTTTTTTTTTTTTTTTTTTTTTTTTTTTTTTTTTTTTTTTTTTTTTTTTTTTTTTTTTTTTTTTTTTTTTTTTTTTTTTTTTTTTTTTTTTTTTTTTTTTTTTTTTTTTTTTTTTTTTTTTTTTTTTTTTAGAGAAACATTAATTCTCATTCACTTTTGGAGGATGATTTTGCAGGTTACAGAATTCAAGATGGTGGTTTTTCCTCCCGACACTTTAAATATCTCACTACAAGTTCTTCTTGTTTATGTTTTCTGTGAAAAAGTCAGATGTAATTTTTACCTTTGCTCCTCTACACATAAGGTGTTTTTATCCTCTGCCTTCTTTCAGGATTTTTTTATTGTATTTTTGTCTAGTTTGAAAGGTGTATAATAGATATATTTTTTTTCTTTGGAAGCTATTTTGCTTGGTGTTCTCTGAGCTTCTTGGATTTGTGGTTTTGTCTCTGACATTAATTTGGGAGACATTCTCAGTCATTATTGTTTTAAATATTTTTTCTTTTTCTTTTTTCTCTTTCTTCTTCTTCTGTTCATCTCATCGAATCTATGAAATACCTTTTTAGCTGACGCATAGCTCCTGGACAGTCTATCCCTTTTTTCCAGTTTTTTTTTTTTTTTTTTTTTTTTTTTTTTTTTTTTTTTTTTTTTGTTTTTTTTTTTTTTTTTTTTTTTTTTTTTTTTTTTTTTTTTTTTTTTTTTTTTTTTTTTTTTTAAGTTTTAGAGGTTTCTATTGAGGATATTTCTTCAAGCCTCAGAGATTATTCCTTTGGCTATGTACAGTCTAATAATAAGCCCACAAGATTTATTCTACATTTCTGTTACAGTACGGTGATCCCTAATTTTTTTTTTTTATTCTTAGAATTTCCATCTCTCTGCTTGTGTTACCTATCTAGTTCTTGCACGCCGACTACTTTACCAGTGTAGTTCTTTGCATATTCATGGTAAGTGTTTTAAATTCTCAGCCTGACAATTCCAACATTCTTGCCTTATCTGTATCTAGTTCTGATGCTTCTTCAGTCTCCTTAAACTGTGCTGTTTTCTTTTTAGTATGTCTTGTAATTTTTCTTCAGAGCCCGAAATGATGTACTGGATAAAAGCAACAGCTGTAAATGGACTTTTAATGATGTGGTGATAAGGTGTGGGGGGAGAGGAAGCTCTCATCATCCTATATTTAGATCTCAGTGTTTTAGTGAGACTGTTTCTCTGAACTGTGAACTTCACATGTGCTTCTCAGTTCCCTCTCCCTGTAGGTGGAACCAGATGCGTAAAACAGGCTGGAGTTGAGTAATCTTCTTCCTCCAAGTGGAAGGCTAGTGCCAGCTGGAGTTGAATATTTTTCCCCCAGGTCAGTTATATGCTGATAAAACCACAGAAGATTAGGCTTTTGTTAAATAGTTTCTCCTGAGGAAAGAATTTACTAAAAAGAACAGAATGCTCTGGTGTATTTCAAATGGTTCCTTTTCTCCTCCTCCTGCTGAAAGCACAAAGTGAGTGTCTTCTGATATTCACTGTGAGTACATGGTAGAACTGCAGGAGGTAAAACTCACAAAATTGTGGGCATCCCCAGTGATAGGATCCCACTGGAATTTTTATCTCTCAGACTGGTTCACACTGAGCCTCCAGCAATTTGTCAGTTAAAATTTGGGTTTCCCTATCCCCACGCTGTTTCACATGGAAATTTCAGCTTGTAGAGTTCTGCTCTATTAAGTTATGACTCTGTCAATTTGTTCAGTTTTAGGGGCAGCGGTTTTCTCTGAGACCTCACTTCTTTTATGGATTATAAAGAGTTGTTGATTTTTAGTTTATTTAGCTTTTTGGTTCTTGTTAGGATGCAGTTGTGACTTTCAGGTTTCCTAAATCCTGGGCCAGAAACCAGAAATCTCTTTTTGCTAGTTTTTGCAATGACAGGTTTTATTCCTTTTTCTTTCTTTTCTATACTTTCTATAGATAACTTTTTGTGCTTCCCATGGGGCTAATGTAAAACATTTTATAGTTATAATAATCTATTTTAAGCTGATAATAGATTAAGTTCAATCACATACAATGATTCTACATTTTCACTTCTCCCCCTTCTCACATTTTATGTGACTGCTGTCACAAACTAGATATTTTTATGCTGTGTATTTTTAATGCATTTTTATAGTCTTATTTATTTTTATACATTTTGCTTTTAACTTCTATAACAGAATTAATAGTGACTTGTGCACCATTGTTACAGTACTGCAGTATTTTATATTTGTTTATATATTACCTCTACCCAGGATCTTCGTACTTTCATATGCTTCCATATAACCTTTTGTTACCTAAATTGCTTTAGTACCAGTTGAGTCAACAAGTGTGCCCGTCACCCAGATAGTGTACATTGCCTCCATTAGGGGTGAATTTACCCATCCCCTCCTTTCCCCTCACCTGCTTGATTTCCAGTGAATGCTATTTCTATATGCGCCCATAAGTGTTGATAAATTAGTTCCAATATAATGGTCAGTACATGTGGTGTTTGTTTTTCCATTCTTGTGATACTGCACTTAGAAGAATGGTCTCCAGTTCCATTCAGGTTAATACAAAAGGTATTAATTCACCATTTTTTTGTGTGTGGCTGAGTAGTACATGTACCACATTTTATTAATCCACTAATGTATTGATGGGCGTTTGGCATTCTTTTATTTCAGCTTGGAATCCCTTTAGCAGTTTTTGTAAGGCAGGTCTAGTGTTAATCACCTGCTTTAGCTTTGTTTGTCTGTGAAAATGTCTCTCTCTTTCCTTTATGTTTAAAGAACTGTTTTGCTGGATATAATATTCTTGGTTGGCAGTACTTTTTTTTTTTTTCCCAACACTTTGAATATATTATCCCATTCATTTCTGACATACAATGTTTTTGCCGAAAAATATGCTGATAGTCCTATGGGGATTTTCTCATGTGACAATTCACTTTTGCAATGATCCTTTCCAGGACTTGTTTTGCTGGGAGAGTAGCTAACTCCTGGCAGATACAGGAGCCTCTTACCTTGTTTCTGGATTTATCACAAAGACAGTTAATCTATGTATTCTTATTGATTTACCACAAAGGAAATTAGTCTATGTGTTCTTGAATAATGTCTACATTCGAGGAAGGAAAGTTCTGAGACTTTATATTCCACCATCTTGTTCTAAACCAATTTATTCTTATTTTGTAATAAGTATAATATACTTATTATAGATACTACATTATGAGTCAGTTGTTTTAAATTTATTTTAGACAATGCATTCTTTTATCTAATTATGAAAATAATATAAACTCAATGCATGCATTTTGAGAAAACAGAAGATTATAAAACATATATAACTTATATTCCTGTGCAAATCTACTATTAATCTTTTCTATATTTTTTTCAGGATTTTAATATGGAAGCAAATAGCTTTTGTATATTATAAAACAAAATTGAATACTATAGGATTAATGGAATGCTTTTCCACTAGACAGTATAAAATGACCATATTGTATGTCAGTAACTGTTTTAAAAACTATTAATTTTAGAGGCAGTATAGTATAGTACATGGATTATCATAATTTATTTAACTATTTACCCATTTATTACAATTTATGTTGCCTAAAATATCTGAAATGTATCTGAAATGCAGTTTTGTTTACTTAATACATAGATATCTGACTATTTACCTGATTATTTTCTTAGGAAAAATTCTTAGAATTAAACATCTGTCCTCAATGTATATAAGTGTATCATTCTTGACATATGCTGTACATTACTTCTTATTAAAGCTCTAAGAACTTTATTATGCTGTTTGCTTTTGTTTTTATTAGAGTGATAGAGCAGTCAAGACTCTAGTTTACAGAATGATGTATAGTATATACCAGGGGAAGTATCACACATTAATGGGAAAAGACTAGTATTTTTAAAATAAAAAATGTTAGGAAATAATCTATACAAATGGGGAAAATAGTCAAGTTGGATATTTAACATGACATCATGTATCAAAAATTATTTCAAATGAATTAGTCATTAAGTTAAAAATGAAATATCAATAGGAAGAAAATATGTCTAAGCAATTTATATTGAATTGTCCTATATATAAAAGTAATGGATTAAAAAGAAAAAAATAGTTATGGAATAATCAACAAGTAATATTACAAAAGAGATTTAATAAGAAAGAGTTCACAAAATTTAATAAGAAAGGCATTAATATCCTACTTTAAGAATGGAAATATGCTTTATCATATCTCTTTAAGATTGTTTTGAAAAATATTTAAAGTAAAAATTTTTCACTTTTTTTTATCAGAAGACTATTGTGCAGAAAATTAAAAGTTGGATCAACAGTATGTGTAACAAAATGTGATTTTGTATAAATGTCTTATGAGTGATTGAACTAATTTGAATTTAAATAACACATGTGTAATAAAATAAATCTCTATTGCAAATGATTTACCTACACCTGTTTAGATTACTTCAATATATGACAACTGTAATATCTCTTACATAAAATTTAATTATTTTGAAATTAATGAAGTAAGCCATTATTTCAAATAATAAATAAATTTAATCTTCTTGTACACTAGGTACAAATGAGTCAATGCATCATTCCAACCCTGTGCTTCCTTGGGCCAGTGAATTGAATATGAGCTTATTTATCTCTGAAACAATGCTCTTAAGTAATTGAACTCAAATCTCTATCACTGTGGATGGTTAGACAGTGTTAAGATGAGGTAACTAATCAGTGTGTCATTATTAAATGCACAATTACCATGATTAACTAGAGTTAGTGACTAAAATATATGATTGCTAGAACTGAAAACTTAGGAACTTTTCTTCTCAACACAAATATAAAAATAATTTTCTTCTATTAATTTAGCACTAGTTATAAAGCACCCTTATCGCAAATTAAGTTAGATTATCTTTTTGGTGCTTTAAAGTAGCGGTCCTCAACCTTTTCGGCACCAGGGACCGGTTTCATGGAAGACAATTTTTCCATTGTCGGCGGGGTGGGGAGGGGAGCGCTGGAGGGGTGGGGGTGGAACTCTGCGGCCTGGTCCCTGACAGGCTGCAGACCTGGCTTTAAAGAACCCTGTGAGGCACCCTAAGGATGGACATATTTGAAACTCGGACTCGGGGGGCGGGCAAGGGCAACATACGTAACCTAAATATCTGTACCCCCATAATATGCTTAAATAAAAAAAAAAACAAACCCATGAGGTAAAGTCATTTTGCCATATCAACTGTAAAGAGCATTTTGATTCAGAATTTCAGCCTGAGCACAAATACTCATTGACCCTAACATGATATCTTGTTGAAATAAAATATATGCAACTATCTAACTCCTCATTCTTCTGTATATATTTAGATTCAGCATAGTGCTAGAAAAAAAGAAAGGATGATATTAGTCAATCAGGAATATTTTTAGAACTTGGTGATCATACAATTCCTATATTATTTGAAATGTTTTAAATGTTTCTTCTTGCTTAGCATCTAGTCAATCATTTGGTAATGTCACCTAAATTCTTCTTTAGTGATCTACCCTTCCAGTACGGCAGGACATCCCCCAAGGATCAAGTGCTAGACCCAGATTTGCTCAATACTACTTTTCCCTGTGGAATAAATATCCTGAGTAAATCAATTATTAGACTTGATTTACTTTGACTGTGACACCCTAAATGTAATCGACTTTGGTTCAAATGTCAATCCTTTTCTCAAAACTTCCCCTTTTAATTGCATAACAAAAATCAGTTTCCATTTTATACAATAAACAAATCATAATTCACATAAGAAACAAAAGCTATGCAAAACCATGGGAAACACCACTTAAAATAGTTTCAAAAAGTTAACTATCTAGAAATGAGCTAAACAAAAAAAGTGTCAACCCTTTATGAAGCAAATTATACAGTTTTTAGGATGGTATAAAAAAGACTTAAAAGTAAAATTCAGATCAGAATATTGAAAATACATAATTCCACCTAAACTAGTGTATGAATTCAACATTATATCAATGAAAATCTTGATAGTGATATCTTAAGGGACTTGAAAAGCAAATTTTAGGTATCATTCAGGGTTCTGGCAGCAACAGACAGAAGTATATTAAATGGGAGTAATGGAAGAGTATTCACGGGAAAGACTACTCACAAAAGTGGAGGTAAGGTTAAGGGAAAGGAACAAAGGACAGTAAAGCATCTAGGGATTAGTGATAGCAGAAACTAGTACCATGTCTATGATGAATGGGAAAAAGGCAGGGAGAGATAATCAGAATCTGACTACACCTGTAACTATAGACCCTTTCCTGTGACAGTGGGGGTGTTTGGTACAGTTATACATGCTCTGCCACCCTGTTGCGGTAGAAGGGGGAATAAATACTTGGAGTCCCGTTTTCTGTAATCTCCTGCCTTTGCATCCCATTGGCCAAATTTGACAAACAAAACAAAACAAAACAAAAGATGTGGGAGAATGGTAGAATATTTGATGAAGTCGATCAAGATCGGCATTCTAGGGCAGAAAACAGAGTAGAGAAAGTTAGAGAGTAGATTTGAGGGTACAAACATAAAATGTTCAGTATCACAGTTTTATCTAGAAGAGCAAATACATGATATGATCCAGGAAAATTTTGGTAAAACTTAATTGGAAGAGCTCTCTTTCACTTATCAAAATATATTCTAATGATAAAATAAGTTAAAGAATGTGGGGTCATAAGATCGCAGTAAAGTGAGTCCATAAAGACCTTCATAGCTTTTTATCAATTTATATGTGATAGCAGTGACATTTAGAATCCAGAGTGACTGGATGGAATTTTCAACAATTGTTTTGGGACTTTCAGCCATTTGAAATTAAAAATTCTTCATACATTATCAAAAATATAAATTACAAGAAACAATTAACTGCAAACAAAATCTGTAAATTAATTGAATCAAAATATAGGAGAATTCTTTCAATTGTGTGTGAAAAGTCTTCTCAGCACTGAATTTATGAAGAAAAGTGTACCAAGTATGACCACATACACGATAATAAAAAAATGTGTGTAAATGAGTTAAGTCATTGTATAAAGTTCAGATGGGTTATGTAATTTATCTAAGGTCTCATAAGAGGTGGCAGAGAAAGGTTCAAACCAAGCCAGTATGGCCTCGAAGATCTTGCTTTTATCAATTACTGTAGTCAGTAGAGTGTTTGTACATGCTCAAGGTAGAAGCTCTGGAGAGCCAACTGTTGAATAAATATTCAGGGATTTTGTGAATTGGTTGGTAAACCATTGGCAATTTGAAATTAGCCATGGTGCAAATATTTACACCTTGGAAATCAGCAAATGCTACAGATAGAGGCTTCTCCCTTACTCTCCCCACCCAGACAGTTTACTAGCATACCACTGCCTTCCTTTACTGACAAAGTCTTTTCAATGGTTACAACGCTACATATGCTAGGTTACAGATAGAAACATCAGGCATAATTTTTAAAGTCTTTATCAAGTATGTACAGTCGATAAACTGGTACCCATTAAAGAAACCATTAATAGTTATTGAATTAAATATGTCACCTTTTATGGTCATAATATCTAAAATAATTTCTTATAGAAAAGAATGTGTGAAATAATGAACTCTCTTTTTTTTCAGTGATAGTGGAAAGTGGAAATATAATTTCTTTTGTGGGTTATATTAATTCTGGATATTGTAACATTTATAGAAATATTATAGGATTTGTGAAACTACAACCAAATAAAGTGGCAAGTTTCAAACTTGTGTATTTTTTTTAATCAGTTACTCTGCTCTAATGAGTAAAGGATGTTGAACATCTTTTCCTGTACTTATTGGACATTTGTTTGTATTGTTTTGTTAAATTTCTGTTAAATGTGTGACTATTTTTTGTTGAGTTTCATTTCTTGAGCTTTAAGATGTAAGAATGTAAGATAAATTATAAGATATATTGATTTGTAAACTATAGGTATGACCAATGAGCACATTAAAATATGTTTTAAATTCTTATTCCTTAGAGAAATGCAAGTTAAAACCATTACAAGGTACCACTACAAGCGTATCATATGATACTTTCTGTTCATTTTCTTTCTTCCCTGTTAGTCCAAGTGTGCTTGCAATTAGGGTCAAGGTAACAAATGGTAGTTCACCAAAAAAATCCTAAGGTAAAACTATGCTTACGAAATGATATTCTGGGTCCTTGAAAAATGGAACTAGTTTAATATTTCCTAAACATCTTTGTAGATTAAAAAATGTAATTGGCAGATCACTAAGAAACAGTGCTTCCAATTACCTGAGATATGCTGTAAGTTGTCAATGAATTTACTATTGCTCTAAAATTCATACAACTTAAACACATTTGAAAGTAAATGTTTTCTATGATTTGAATAAAATTGTTAATTTATTTTAAAGACCATGGTGGTCTAAAGACCACTGATTTATGAACAAATGAGTTTCTTATAATAATAATACATATTTATTATATAAAATGGTTGTATTAAATATCAATTATCCATATTTTTTTACAGAAAAAATGTCAAAAATTTGTTTATATGGGTAAACTTCAGGAGAGAGAGTCCTTTGGTGAGATTAGTGTTCTTCTTCAAGTTCCTTTCACATGCACAGTCATTACTGGAAAAGAGGTTGAAATGGCAATCATTGAAGATAAAGACCTACCTGGTAAATGCATAAATGTCTTTTACAACTGTTGTATCATTTTATTGGATCAGTTTTTTTTAAAAGAGTAGACATATTTCACAGAATAATTGGGACACTCAAGCGAATATGTGTATGTATATGTTATTTAATTATGTTGCTGTTTGAATATATTAGCAATATTTCAAAAGACTTTCATTTGACATTACTAAATTACTAAATTTCTCTGCCAATGTCCAAGTTACCATTAATAGCAACACTCCCTCCTTTTCTGGGACATCTTACGGTTTCATGTCTAATGTTATTGCTTTTGTGTTTTTGGTTCAAATCATGTCAAGTATGTATTACCCTCAATGTATAATCTAGATCAACTATATATGAAAATCTATGGCTTGCAGTATTTAAACCTTTATCTGAAATTTTAGCACTCTAGTAATAATAAAAGAATAGCCATCCAGCCACCTGTATTTGGTTATCCAAATATTATAAATACTCAAATAGGAAATGTAATTGAGTATGAAGGAGAAATGAATAGAGGCTAATAAGTCAAATATAATAGGATGTTAAAGAAAAGTGTAGCTTTATGTACAATAAAACTGAGAAGGTGAAACATTGGATAAAGGATGAAAGAGGAGAAATTTGTAGAAATTAACATGCATGAGAGGTTTGCTTCAATAAACTACATTGAAAGATTTTCATGATTATCCATGTATGATTTGACTGAATTCTGTTTTCCTGAATTTCAGTTATCTTTTATGTCTTTTAGAGAATGTATAACCTATACTTGCTTAACTCTAATTTAAAAGGAAAAGAATAACTTCACATTCATGTATCTTTTAAAAGTTATAAATTTGAAATTATATTTGTTAATTGTTTCCGTTTGTGACATTCAAATATAAACCTCCTTCAAGGTAAATATTGCTTAAAAATAATTACTAACCACTGATTGAATTTACAATATTTTCACTTGATATAGGCCATGTTTTTCTTTTCCTGTACTAATTATGTTGACTGGTGCAAGGCAAATACACTGTGGACTCTTTTACGTAAATCAACATTTTGTATATTGTGTTATTCAAGGTTCTCCAGAGAAACAGAACCAATAGGATATATATAAATATATAAGAGGAGATTTTTTTTGTGAACATTAGCTCATGTGATTGTAGAGGCCATGAAGTCTCATGATATGCTGTCAGCAAGCTGGAGAACCAGGAAGGCCAGTGGTGTAATTTGGATTGTGTCTGAAAACCTGAGAACCAGGATCACCTGGGGTATGACTCCCAGTCTGAGGTCAAAGTCTTGAAAACTGAGGGAGACTGGAGAGGGAGTGCTTATATAAGTCCTGGGGTCTGAAGACCAGAGAAGTTGATGTGCTAATTTCCTAGGGCAGAAGAAGATGGCTTTCCCAGCTCAAGAAGAGAGAGAGAATTGACACTTCTTCTGCCTTTTTGTTTTGTTGAGGCCCTCAATGGATTGGATGTTACCTGCCCAAATTTGTGATGGTGGATCTTCCTTGCTCAGTCTACTGATTCAAATGCTACTCTCTCTCAGAAACACCCTCACAGACACACCTAGAAATAACAGTTTACCAGCTTCCTGGACATACCTTAGCCCAATCAAGTTGACATATAAAATTAACTGTCACACTCAAAAGTGTTTCTTTCAAGCATATATTAGAATCTTCTTTGTCATCTGGTAGCCTATAATTCAAATAGATGGTGTAATATAAGATGTCAAACTGGGCATGGTGGCTCATGCCTATAATCCCAGCAATTTGGGATATTGAAGCAGAAAGATCACTTGAGGCCATGAGTTCAAGATCAGCTTAGGCAACTAAAGAGATCCAACCTCTAAACGAATTTAAAAAATTAGGTGGGTGTGGTGGCGCATACCTGCAGTCCCAGCTACATGAGAGGCTGAGGCAGGAGGATCACTTGAGCCCAGGAGTTTGAGGCTGCAGTGAGCTATGATCGTGCTACTTCACTCTAGCCTGGGCGACAGAGTGAGACCCTGTCTCATAAATAAATAAATAAATAAATAAATAAATAAATAATTTTTGAAAAATATCATTGTTTTTGTGTGTATGTTTTTCATATTTTAAATTTTATTTGATAGTTTGCTCATTTGAGACTGATGTTATAAAGCTACTGGTGTGTGCCTAATAAAATATTCCCTAAACAGAACTGTGCTTACAGACTATATTTTGCTTGTTTTTCCACAACTTATAAGGAAGTAAAATATTGTATTAATTTCAGAAAGTATGTTTATTTCTGCATTTTAAGTATTTATATTTCATTCCAAGAGACTTAAAGGTACATTTTAAAAGCTAAATAATTCTAATGAAAAGATGAATGGTTAATTTTGCTGAAAAGATCATCTTCAAATATGAAGAATAATGATCTTTAACATGAATTTTCATATTGTTGTATTCTGCCTCCATTTATTCCACTCTTTTTATTATCTTAAATATGAATCCATCTCTATAAAATAGCATAGAGTAGGACCCAAGAGAAACTAAAATGAGTCTTAAAAATATCAAGTTGAAGACAAATGAAAATGCTATACTAGAAAAATAAACACAAGCAAAGCCTATGATTTGTTACATTGCTATCAAGACTTATTATAAGCTATTATATTACACTGGTATTAGGAATAATTGTTTAAATTTGAGGTGCTCTATTAAAAATAAAAATAAATAAAACCACTATATTCCAACAGAATCCTCAATCATATGCTGGTTATGTTGCCTTCACTTTCCAATTTATCAAGGATTACTAAATACAGTAATCTTTTAGGATTGTTAATGTGTTACTGGAAAACTAAACTAAAGCTTATATCTTTCCCCAAATACACAGGTCACACTTTCTATTTACTCCTATATAAATCATATAAAGATCCAGTTCCCAGTAAATGAGTCAGCAGTATTTAGTAAATATCCAAAGAGAGCAATTCGCTTATTATCCCTGTACCTTGGGATGAGTAGAATAGAATCTAGAACTATAAAAGACTGTGTAAATTAACTGCTCTATGTATAGAATTATATGTGCAACTATCTATATATAATCATCAGGAAAACATATGCAATAATTAGTTTTGCAATATTTAAAAGGACTTGAGGAGTGATTTCTTTGTTCATTTATGTTGTTACCTTTGGGAAGATAAGAAATATCTTTTTTTAAGCTATGTGCATGCTTCTGAGACATTACTCTGAGCATCTAAATAAAAGTGAGAACAGAGTTATTATGTCTAAGCAAATATACTCTTTTTCCATAAAATGTTACTGAGAATATAGTTTACCTGATTATTATTTTTATGAAGGTAATATATTTTTGTCCTGATATACAACTTATACCTCAAGTCATTTAAATTAAAAATAATGCAGACCAACATAACTACTTTAACTTAACTGATATCTGAAATTCTCATCTCACCATTAAAACAAGTGTACTACTTTTGTTAGGAGAAAGAATTTTTTTACATAAAAATGAACTACTATTGTTATTTATTATATCTCATTCAACTATGCATGATTGAAAAACACAAATTAAAGTTTTTGTTTTTTTATTTTGATTGAAGCTTTGAGTGAAAAAATATTGTGTATCATGTAATTATTTCTGCACATATTGCTTTATTCCATTAGGTATTAATTATAAACATATTGAAAGACTGTTTTGTTAATGAGAAAACCAACCAAACATTTTAAACATCTTGCTGACATTTAAAAGTAATTTAAATATGAAAAAAAGTAATTCTTAGTTGAGGAAATTAAGTTTATTTTATGAAATATTATGTATCACATATAAATAATGCATATATATATAGAAAAGATAACATTATTCCAAAAATAATAATGATCTTCATATTATAGTCTGATAATATATATTTAGCCACTAGTAAATTTTGCAAAGTTTTTGTTTGTTTTGTTTTATAAAAATAAGGCAATATTTTTGCCTGAGTTTGATTTTTAGGAAAAATTTTTCCCCAAAACAAGTACCAAACCATTTTAATTTATAGATTTTTGGATGGCAGTTGATTTTAAGAATTTTATAGATAGCCAAGTTAATTTTAGCTCATTATAAGAAAAGCAGCAATAGGATGGCAAATACTATGCTTCTATCTTCAGATTTGCTGATGCTCTCTGCCTATACTACATTCGAAACCAGTTATTGTTCTACTCCAAAATATAATCCTAGTTGTATTTTGTATTCAATGGTTCAAAGGTTCTATGTTTGCTTTGCCATGCCATGTCCAACAATAAGCTCAACTTGTAAGTAGGTTGATTTGCTATTGGTAAAAATAATCTTACTCAGTTTTGACATATTTCGGTTAAAGAGCTTAAATACAATAACTTTCACTGCCTAACGTAGAAAGATTTTAAAACTAATACTGCTCTGGGTTTGTGGATGCATCCATTTAAATACAATCACTAAGCAATTATTGGGTATCCAATGTATAGCTGGTTTATTGAACAATTACAACTCGCAGGAAACATTCACAAAGGAATTTTAGTCTTCCGCATTCTTTGATATTTGTTCAGTTAAAGTTCATTCCCTGCCCTTTGCAAACTCAATGTAATGATTTTATGATCACTTTTAAGTCATAAAATGCCCTATAAGTCATTTTTAGTTGCCAAATGTTCTCAACTGAGATATTAATAAATCTTGCCTGCTAAGAAGCAAGTATGCAAACTTGCTTTAAGGTTGATGGGCCAGCTACATTCTTCTATTAGTTTTCTATTGCTACATAACAAATTGCCATAAATTTAGAAGCTTAAAACAACACTCATTTATTATCTCACAGTTTTGTAGGGAGCTGTCTGGGCAGGTTCAACTGGGTTCTATTCTTAGGGTCTCACTCACCTGAAATCAAAGTGTTGGCCAGGCTGGGCTCTAATCTGGAGGCCCTGAAGAAGAGTTTACTTCCAAGCTTGTTCAAGTTGGCTGAATTGAGTTCTTTGCAGCTGTTTTCTTGCTGAGAGGTCTCTGAAAACTGAGGTCCATGTTTTCTTGCTGATTGTCAGCTGGAGGTCACCCTCAGCCACCAGAGGCTGCTATACCTACCTGGTCCTCTCCGTCTCAGCAGTGAAGAATCCCTTCTGCTAAATCTCTTTCACATTTTGAATCTTTGACTTCTTCCCTACCAGCTGAAGAAAACTCTTTGTCTTAGAAGAGCTTATGTGATTGGGCTAGGTCCAGTGAGATAGCCTCCCTATTTTATTAATTGTTTAGTATCCTTAATTACATCTGCAAAATCTCTGTGCTGTGTAATGTGACATAATTGCAGGAGTAATGCCATGGGCTGAAGGTCATGGAGGCCACTTTGGAACTCTGCTGCCATGATGCCAGAGGCCAGCAGTGGGTGGGGAGAGCATGGCAGGCAGCTTTGCTTCCTGTCACCATTCCCCAGCTTTCACCTATGGTTCTGATCCCTCTGCTGTAGGGAAAGATGGGGCATTGGGGAGAAGAGGATGGCAAAGACATGATAAGGGAATTGAAAATGTTCTTATTAATAATTAATTATTACTGTTGTAAATTGGTTTCGCATTTTCTGTGTTTGACAGTTGTTTCAAGCTAACTCTTTCCTAGTGAGCAGCTTCAAGGAGTTTTAGAAATCCCTTAATATTTGGAGTGACCTTTCACCTGGAATTCTTTAAGAGGGTAATACATTTTCCTCCCTAAGAATCCAAAGATAACTTCAGATTTCCTCTGCTGAGGCCACTTCACTCTCACCCTCCCCTATCCCCAGTGGAATCCAAATGGAACTTTATTCTGGCTTCTTTTATGCATGAGTCTATATAGGGTCTACACAGGAAAGTCTACATAGGAAGACAATCCCACATTCTTTGCCCCAGAAAACATTGAGAAGGAAAGGCAGTCCCAAATCAGCCACCTTATGTGGCTTGTTTGTCAGGAGTCAATTAGCCTGTCTCTTACCTTTAGAGTTCTCAAGGTGTAGTTAGATAATACTGTACTGTGGCTTTTAACTTCTGAGAATGTGTATAAAGCTCTCCATGTGGTCTTGTTGAAGATTCTCCCTTTTAGTTGAGGTGGTGAAGTGTATTTCTCACTATAGTCCTTTCAGGCTTTGACAGTGCAGCTTAGAGCAGAGCTCTTTAAAGAAATTCTCTTCACAGATCTCCTACCAATCTCCATTCTCAACATTTTTGTACCCTCACTGTAGATGAGGAACTTAGAGATCTGTTTCTCTATATCTACTTTGAAAAATTAGTACCTTGTTATGTTACAGTGATGTATGGCTGTGCATTTTAATCTGATTCTCTCACTTTATCATCTTGGAATACTCACTATATGCCAGGCATTAGTCTACATATTTTACATGTCTTATATTATCAAACATTCACAACAACCCAATGACCTATGTGCATTTAATATCCCTATTTTATAGATTAGGAAACAGGTATAGAAAGGTTAAGTGATATCAATTTCCTTCATCCAAAGACCATGAGGGACACTTGTGTAGTTGACTGAATTGTGTTTATTACTCATGAAGTGAGGTAGAACACACACCATGGGGATCCACAGATCGTCTCAGTAAAAGGGCATTAGAAAGAATATATTCTAGAGGTTGAATTTTAGTTGGGTGATTTGGGGGACAGTCTAAGGAAGTAGGAATCTGATTGAATACTACCAGAAAGTGCTGTAATTGATAAAGCATCAATTGTTTATTTTAGCCAAGAGATGTAGTGTTTGATATAATATTTTGTAGGTGGCAAGGTGGACTTGCCATCCGTGCTTGCACGAAATTATAAAATTACCTTGTGTGTCTCATTTTTTCATGATCATGGAGATACCTTATCTGAGGTTTGTATTCTGTGCAAATTCTCTGATAGGAAAATTATTTGATCTAGCCGCTTGTGCCAGGCCAACTTGCAAATATCAGACACTGCCCCTCCTTTTTTCCTTTCTCATGATTTGCTTAATATTATAGAGTTATTAATGGGTGGAACTGGGAATCGAACTCAGACAGTCTGGCTGCATGGTCCACATTATAATGATTACACTATACTAACAATTAAACTGATAATTTAATAATCTCTTTAATCCATTGTCATCATGTAGTTATCTTATTTCCTCGTATTTTAGCTGTAGTTGTATAAATTTTGGCTAGATTTTGACAAAATAATATTTAATAATTGCCTTCAATATTTACATGTATGTAATAAGGTACCACAATTTTTTTCTGACTGAGATTCATTACATTGATACATGTAACAAGCCCTAAACTAAAAACGTAAAGATTTGGTTTCCTAGATCAACTCTAGCACTCTCCACATGTTGTTTGAGTCACTTACTTTCTTTTCTGTGATTGAAAATGGCCGGGCGCGGTGGTGGCTCACGCCTGTAATCCTAGCTCTCTGGGAGGCCGAGGAGGGTGGATTGTTTGAGCTCAGGAGTTTGAAACCAGCCTGAGCAAGAGCGAGACCCCATCTCTACTAAAAATAGACAGAAATTAATTGGACAACTAAAAATATATAGAAAAAAATAGCTGGGCATGGTGGCACATGCCTGTAGTCCCAGATACTCGGGAGGCTGAGGCAGGAGGATCGCTTGAGCCCAGGAATTTGAGGTTGCTGTGAGCTAGGCTGACGCCACGGCACTCACTCTAGCCAGGGCAACAAAGCGAGACTCTGTCTCAAAAAAAAAAAAAAAAAAAAAGGTTGAAAATGTATATTTATACTGACTTTTATAGTTACCTATATAATTACCTCTGCTTACACTTTTTATTTTTCATGTGGAACCAAATTAACCACACACTGTCTTTTCTTTTCAGGCTGAAGGACTTCCTATTTCTTTTAGAACAATTCTGCAAGTGACAAGTTCTCTAGGTCTTTATTTATGTAAGAATGTCTTTCTTTCTCCTTCATTTTTGAAGACTAGCTTTGCTAGATACAGAATTCTTGACTGACAGGCTTTTTGTTTCAGCCCTTTGAATATTGTCCCACTGCCTTCTGGCCTCCATGGTTTCCAGATAGAAGCTGCTGTTAATAAATATTAATGACTATCCCTTGTGCATGGTGATTCACTCTTCTCTTGGTACTTCCAAGATTTTGCTTTTGTGTTTTTATAATTTATGATGTGTCTAGTTGTGAATATCCTTCAGTTTATCCTACTTGGAGTTCACCGAGCTTCTTAAATGTGTCAATTGATGTTTTTCATCAAATATTAGAAGTTTTCAGCCATTATGTCTTGTTACTCACTGGATAAATAGTAAATACTTTATAATATTTGTTCACAAATCCACTGATTTACAAACTCATTCAGAAAGGAGTTGATTTTCTGTTTTAGGGTTACCATTTTTAGTGTCTCCAAAATGGAGTTCTTAGAAGATTAGGACAGGTAGAAAAGAACCTATGTTTTTATAAACATTGATGGCATTGAAAATCAATCAATCTAGTAATAGCTCTTTGTTACATAATAATTTGTCCACAAATAAGTCATCTTTTTCATTCTCTGATGCTGTTATGTATCAATGACTATTAAAATTTCCAAACATTTATGCAGTAAAGTTCTTAATGGCTTAAGTACAATTAATTCACATATGGCAAACTTCCACTAGATTTCCAGAACAATTTTATGTCTATGTGTAAAATGGTATACTTCCTTTTTAGGTGGTGTAAATCATGACATTTACCCACTTTTCTTCTCAGGCTCTCAGGAAAAACAATGTCAACTTTGCCTTTAATTGTGGTAGCTTCCTTTACTTAAGTAAACTCACATGATGATTTATTTCTTTTTCTCCCTACCTTATATTTCTGCTACTTTAATCTATTTTTAATTATAATTATATTTTATCTTATGTCACATTCTTCATTATAGTAGAAATATCTGGATGGATAAATTCTTCCAATAATAAATAAAGGCAAAGTTTACATATTATAAAATCAGAGTCTGTGGGTTAAATATCAGCTTATATTTTTCTCTCAATGAAAAATAAAGTAAGTGATATTGGAGACCAGATGTTTCTGAAGATGATGATTAATGATCAGTAATACTTCTACTGACCCAGAATTATGGAGGTATTAGCTCAATAAATTTAGGTGAAGCTGCCAACAACCTAGAGGATATTGAAATAAATTGTTGACCCTGACTGTGAATAATCTGAAATGCCACTAGGCAGAATTTTATTTAAGGCATCATCACAACTGGAGATTTTGATACATCTCTTGCTTACCTGAAAGTGAAGCATTTTGAAAATGATAAATAATTCAGTTTTAATCCTTAACATTCACAGGTTTTAATTCTTTAATCTTATAATTATAATGCCTTAATTGTACATTTATTTTCACCAAGAACTTTAGATGGCAGGTATATAAAGTTATAGGTGTTATATCTTCACTTGAAAAATACTTCATGTGCTTCAAAATTGTAATTGTCTGTAAACAAAAGGAAATTATAATAAATATTGGCTAATGGGAAATTAGCAGTTTATGCCAGAGTGCCTTGCTGGTTTAGCAGATAATAAAATATTAATCACATATCAAGTTCAAAACAACCAAATAGTTGATGAAAAACCTGTATTTTTAAAATATGTTTTTAGAATAAGTTCATATAAAATTTCAGGCCAAGTTTATTTGTAAACTTTAAGCTTCAGTATTTCTAGAGAGACCCCAAGTCTATGCATCTACAAATATAATTTTCTAAACCTATTATTAATATCACTTTGTATTTCCTCATGAGTTTTAATATTTGTAGTGTAAAAATTTGCTTAATTGTTAGAAACTATAACAATTTGCATCTGATGAATTCAGTGTTGTAGCTATTGATAATTCCAACCAGGCTTTTATAATACAGCACTTTTTTCTCTTTTGGTTGTTTATATTATATGCCAAAACTAATCCTCTAAAAAATTCCTTAAAAAATAATTCATGAAAAAGAAAATCAGAATGTAGGAAACAATGTACCCCATCAATATTATATGGAAGCAATATCCATTATGTAATATAGCCACCAATATAATCATCATAGTGAATATTTACTGTGCACTTCATCTGTCTTGTACTGTGCCATAGTGTTTTTCTGGAGTGTTTATGATTCAACATCTTGATTGATTGCTAAATAGTAACTCTTATTTATTTTTTAGGAAGGCATTTAATTGAATAAAATATGTCCTCTAAGAAAGTTGATAAAATTAATTCTATTTACAGAGTTATGAACAAATAATGAAAATACTACATTTAAGATACAGTACCTTAAACCAAGATCTGAATAAGGACAACATTAGTAAAGCGAACTATCACTGAGGATTTTTACTTTCATTACCAATCTTTAAATCTTTAAAAGCGTCCTAGACTGGTATGCCTTGTATATCAGGGATTGGCTAGAGTCTGAACAATCTGCCTTTTCTCTTCCTGAGCACAGAGGCAGGTTAAATTCCCCATCCTCTCTTGCAATTATCCATGCAACTGGCTTTGATTACTGGAATAGGGGGAAATTATTATTGCCTGGCCATGATATGATCTGCCATGATCTCATTCTCTGTCTGGAAGTGAAGTGCTCCAAAATAGCAGAATCACATGATGGTGGGAACCTAGACCTTGGGATTCTTTCCTGGATGGAATTGCCCAGAAGAACAGCTCAGCCAGGAACATCTGTATTGGGCTTTGTGTAAATGACAAATAAACATTTGTTGAATTAAGCAACCAAGATTTTGGTTTGTTTGTTATAGCAACTAGAAAGTGCTACCTTGAGTCATACCGTTGGCAAAAATAGAAGATTTCCTGAGTTCTTAAAAAGTAATAATTTCCAAATTAGGACATAAAACAAATATGATTTTCATGATTGTTCTTTTATCCTTAACCTTTAGAAACTTTTCACTCAAAAAGAATTTCAAGGCACATTTAGAAATGAAAATTAAGTACATAAAGTAGATGCATGCTATTGCATCTAAGTTTTAGAATAGTTTTTGAACATTATTATTATAAGAACATCACATATACAAGAGATGCCAGAAACATGAATCTAGCTCTTTTTTTTAAAAAAATCAATGCATTTTTACAATCTCTTAACAACATCGTTTTTAAAAATAGCTTACAGCTTAGTATATATTTTTGGGAACATTGCAAATGTCCTAAAGTGTACCGTGTGGTATCCATTAACCCAAAAAGAAGTGGAATTTAATATATTTCAAAGAGAAAACAAAAAGTTAAAGAGATTGATGATCAAAATTAGCCTCAATAGGCTATGTCAGATAAATGTCCTCCAAGAGTAAATAAGAGATAGCCTGGAAATATTTGTAGACAAGGTTATCAGCAAATTTACTGAGAAAGTTTGCAATATCCATCTTTTCCAAAGGCATAGCCTTCATTATAAATATGTCTTTATATTTACCGTAGGTAGCACACAGATTCTATTTTCTTAAGTTGTTACATCATAGGAATTGAATCAAGGCTATTAGATTGGATGGTTCAAAAACCATGCCAAAATCTCAAAGAAAGAAATGAAATGCATTATAATATGCAAAACAAAATAATCATCTTTATTTTTAAAATATCTTTGCACAGATAAAATCCTACAAAATTGCTTACATTATCTTATATTAGAAGTTAATTTGTTTTTAAATTTCAGAATATTATGGGGATACAAACACTTTGGTCACATAAATCGCCTTTGCACCACCTGAGTCAGAACTACAAGTGTGCCCATCCCCCAGACAGAGCTCATGCACTCATCAGGTGTGAATTTACGCATCCCCTCCTGTCACCCCACCTGCCTGAGCTCCAATGAATGTTATTTCCATATGTGCGTGTAAGTGTTGATTGATTAGTACAAGCTTAATGGTGAGTACATGTGGTGTTTTTTTTTTTTTTTTTTTTTTTTCATTCTTGTGATACTTCACTTAGAAGAATGGGCTCCATGTCCATCCAGGATAATATAAGAGGTATTAGTTCACCATTTTTGACTGAGTAGTACTCCATGGTATACATATACCACAATTTATTAATCCACTCGTGTATCGATGAACACTTGGGTTGTTTCCACATCTTTGCAATTGTGAATTGTGCTGCTATAAACAGATGTCTTTTTTATAGAATGTCTTTTTTTTCTTTGGGTAAATACCTGGTAGTGGGATTGCTGGATCAAATGGTATTTCTACTTTTAGTTCTTTGAGGTTATCTCCATACTACTTCCATAGAGTTTGTACCTAGTTTGCAGTTCCACCAACAGCTATGAGTGTTCCTATCACTCCACATCCATGCCAACATTTGTTGTTTGGGGACTTTTTGATAAAAGCCATTCTCACTGGAGTTAAGCGATATCTCATTGTGGTTTGATATGCATTTCCCTGATGATTAGGGATGTTGAGCATTTTTTCATATGTTTGTTACCCATTATTCTATCTTCTTTTGAAAAGTTTCTGTTCATGTCCTTTGTCCACCATTTAATGGTGGGGTTATTTGATTTTTTTCTTGATGATTTGCCTGAGTTCTTTATAGATTTTAGTTATCAGCCCTTTATCTGATGTATAGCATGCAAATATTTTCTCCCATTCTATAGGTTGTCTATTTGCTCTAATGATTATTTCCTTGGCTGTGCAGAAGTTTTCAAATTCTACTCCACAGAAATGCTGGATTTCTCCCTTAATACTTATCTGATATACTTCTGGAAAATACATTCATGATTCCTTGTCTGTCTTTTTTTCAGGCCTTGGATCTACTCAAAAGTTGTTGCTAGAGATACATAGATCACTTGTAGGAGGAATTATACTGTCTACTATAAAAATTTAATAGTTTAGTATTTAATTATATGTTTTCTGGAAAATTTAAAATTATATAATACTAAGGATTGTAATATCAAATAAGACCAGTGATGATATTTCTGTGTCTGCTGAGAGTCTTCTATGCTGTATGTTGTGCCATGCTTTTGTGATACATTTTTCTAATCTGCTCATTCAATCTTTACAACAGAACCTATGTGTTGTATTTTATTGGAGTTGTAAAAATGAGAGAGATTTGAAAAAAATAATAAAATGTCTAAAGATAAATTAGGAAGTGTTTATATAAGTGATCTCTATAGGCATTTAGAACCGTGGTGTTTAGGGAATGTAGATTTTGATCTGGAACTTTAAAAGAGAGTGGGTGGGCAGTAAATGAATGAGGAGAAGGTATGTACTCAGTTGGTGAATCAAAGAGGCTAGGTATTAATCAGGAATGCATAACTGCAGAATAGGAATAAAGACTCCAGAGGAGAGGATGTGGATAATACAATGTCACAAAATAAGGTTAAAATTTATATGGAAAAGCAGGTGAAGATCTTGCCCAGCAGTTTGAAAAAGAAAATGGTACAGGGGAAATAATAATATTTGGAAGTTGCTGAAGACTTCTGTGATTGAGATGCTGTCTACATACTTCCACAAGGTATATCCAAATAAAAAGGTGAACACATGGAACTTTGCAGGCAGAGGAAGTTATTGTCACCCGGTCTGAATGGATAATTCAAGGGAAAATAAGGAATACTTTTTTTTGTCAACTTCCATACTTGTAAATGAGGACTGAGTAAAGGGTGCCCACATTCATTCACTCTTAATTCAGTTAGTTCATGAATATTTTTGAGTACCTGCAACATCCAGGTAATCTTCTGGGTGCTAGGGGAATGACATCTGAAAACAACCATAATCCCATTAGTTCACATTCTGACAAAAGACAAGACAGACAATATACAATGAAACCAACAAACAAAAACAGGAAACCCCAATGATTATTTCCAATGAGTGAAAAAGACAAAACAAAATAAGTGATAGAATAGAGAATGCTTAGAGGCACTTCTTAGCTGTAGGTTTCTCTCCACCTCTGAGATGGTAACATTTGAGGTAAGGCTGCATGCTGAGGAAGAGCCAGCCTGTGAAGATCTGGGGATAAGCATTCTAAGCTGAAGGAATAGTTGAGACAAAACTTCTGAGAGGGGGATGATCCTACACAAATATCAGAAATATCAGACCCCTGTAGCAAGAGCAGAATTATGAGAGGGGAGTAGAGAGAGAAGTTTGGCCAGGTGGACAAAGGCAAGATCATGTAAGAGTCTCTAGACTGCAATAGGTATCGTGTCATGTTGCAAAAGAATAGCTTTGGAGGGTTTAGGAGGGGTTTTTACAGGACATGTTCTACCTTTTCTATATTATGTATTCTCTACATCACAATGTGTATCATTTGATCCAACCAGAGGGAGCCATTAAGGTCTCTTTCCCCATAGCAGACATTCTCATTCATTACTATAACCCTTTGCTCAATGCTAAAAGGCCTTTTCTTCCACCTAACTTTATATCAAAATCCTATATATTCTTGGCTGGGTGCGGTGGCTCTGGGAGGCCTAGGAGGGCGGATCGCTGAAGGTCAGGAGTTCGAGACCAGCCTGAGCAAGAGCGAGACCCCCGTCTCTACTAAAAATAGAAAGAAATTAGCTGGACGACTAAAAATATATATACAGAAAAAATTAGCCGGGCACGGTGGCACATGCCTGTAGTCCCAGCTACTCGGGAGGCTGAGGCAGGAGGATTGCTTGAGCCCAGGAGTTTGAGGCTGCTGTGAGCTAGGCTGATACCAAGGCACTCTAGCCAAGGCAACAAAGCCAGACTCTGTCTCAAAAAAAAAAAAAAAAAAAAAAAAAAATCCTATATATTCTCTATGACTTATATCTAAATTTCTTTTTATATAAAGCTTATATATCACTTCAATGGTTTTCTCGTTTTCTGAAGACAGTGATAGGTTAGAAGAACATGGACTTTTTAGTTAAAAAATTCAGCATATGCTCTATCACTTACTGCAAACTGTGACTGTAAAGTATATACTCTGTCATTTAGATGTTATCTTAGGCAGTTTAGGCTGCTTTAACAAATTGCCAAAGGCTGAGTGGCTTAAACAACAAACATTTATTTTCTCACGGTTCTGGAGGGTGGGAAGTTCAAGATGAAAGTTCCAGCAGATTTGGTGTCTGGTGAGGGTACTCTTACTGGTTTGCAGAGAGTTGTCTTCTCCTTGTATCCGCCATGGCTGACAATAGAGAATAAGCTGTCCTGTCTCTTTTTACAAGGGTGCTAATTCATGTGGGCCCCATCTTCATTACCTAATTACTTTACAAAAGATCCTAATGCCATCACAGTGAAGATTAGGATTTCAACATATGAATTTCGGGGTATACAAGCATTCAGTCCATAACAGATGCTAACATTGTTAAGGGTAAAAATTGTACAAAAATAATTACTTTCCAAAAATATCCTTTCAGATGTGAAAGTGCAAGCAACATGCTTGGCACACATTTGCACATATATAGTCATAATTTTAGATTTGGGTAATTTACTAGGAATCTGCATGTTATTAATTATAATAGCACAGTGATTATTTACTGTATGAAAGTGCCTTTTCTGCATTATTTCATTTAATCCTAACGAAAATATTTTCAGTTAAGTTTATTAAGCCTGTTTTATAAGTAAGGAAATGAAGGCCTATAAAGCATAAGTAACTTGCACAAATAAACAGAAGTTTGTAAGTGATAAAGTCAGATTTCAGACCCAATTCTGTCCAAATCCCATGTTCTTACCCAAGCTTCCTATTTTATAGATTAGAAATTTGAACCTTAGAAAGAATAAATAATTTACATGGGGACACGTGTCTAACCACTGTTAGAGCACATCTTGGAACCCAAATCTCCTGGTCCATTTATATAATACTAAGCATTGATATTTATTTATTTAATTTATGTATAATAACCATGGTAAATAGATCTTGATGACTGCAGGATTGAATTCATTCCTAAAAATAAAAGAAAAGTGAAAAAAATTATTAAATAATATAATGGTCATAAAACTTCAAATTAAATCAATGATGAAACAGCATTTCACTCTTGAAATACCAGCAAAAATGTTTTAAAAAGCAAATTTATGATATTTGCAAAATTATATTGAATGACTCTGCTTCTGTTATGTAAAACAAATGAAAATAATATTTTTTAAAAAGAAAGAGCTAAAACAGAATTACAGAAACATAGGTGAAAAGACAATGTCTAGAATTCAGTAGCAATTCCTAAAAAATTTTCTGAGTAAAAGGAAAATACAAGAAAAATACTTAAATGTGATAAAACAATTTACCAAAAGCCAATTGGAAATATCTCATAAGTGGTGAAATGCTTAAGCCATTGGAGTTAAAATGTAAATCAGGACAAAAATGTCTGGTATCATCCACTAATACTATTTGGGAGGTTTTAGGTAATGCCATAAGACTATAATATGAAATACTAGGGATAAATATAGGAAAAGGAACCAAATTTTTATATTTGCTTATTATAATTACATACATAAATAAGAGTGTTCACATAATTACTAGCTAAAAGAATAATATAATTTAATAATTAGGGCTAATATTTTAATACTAAGATGTCAAATATCAACATACAAATGAAAATTTAATAGCTTTCTAATCAAATATTATCTAATTAGAAATGGAAAGGATAATGAATAGCATAAAATAAAAGTATTCTTGACACCCTTTGCTTTCTATTCTGTTTTATTGTTCTATATGACTATCTTTATGCAAGTATCATTCTGTTTTGATTACTGTATCTCTGTAATATATTTTAAAATCAGATAATTTGATGCCTCCAGCTTTCCTCTTCTTTCTCCAGATTTATTTGGCTATTTGTAGTCTTTCATGGCTCCATATGAAATGTAAAATTGTTTTTTTCTATTTCTTCTAAAAAATGCCATTGAGATTTTGATAGAGATTTCACTGAATCTGTAGATTGCATTGAGTAATAGGGAAATTTTAATAATATTAAGTCTTCCAGTCCATGAATATGGAATGTCTTTCCATTTGTTTGTATCTTCTTTAATTTCTTTCATCTTTGTTTTGTAATTTTTAGTATATAGATCTTTCACCTCTTTAGTTCAGTTTATGTCTATGCATTCTTTTATTATTTTTGATGTTATTGTAAAATGGGATTACTTTGCTAATTTATTCTGTTCAACAAATGTTATTGGGAAAATTTGATATCCAAATGCAAAAGAATAAAATTGGAACTTTATCTTACACTGTACTTAAAAATCAACTAAAAATGAATTAAAGACTTAAATGGAAGAAGTGAATATGACAACAAAGGCATAAGCAACAAAACAAAAATAAGCTAGATGGATTACATCAAACTAAAAACACATCTGCACAGCAAAGGATACAATCAATAATGAAAAAGCAACCTACATAATGGAATAAAATATTTGTAAATCATATATTTAATAAAGGGTTAATCTCCAAAATGTATAAGAAGCTCTTAAAACTCAATAGCTAACAACCTAATTAAAAATTAGGGTAAAGTCTTAAATATACATTTTTCTAAAGAAGACATACAAATGGTTAATAGATATATGAAAAAATGCTCAGTGCCACTCATCATGGACATCTAAATCAAACCCACAAAGAGATATTACTGCACACCTATTAGGATGACTATCACAAAAAAAAATACACGAAACATAAGTTTTGTTGAGGATGTGGAGAAATTGGACACTTTGCACCCTGTTGGTGGGAAGACAAAATGGTATAGCCACTGTGAAAAACAGTATGGAATTCCCTGAAACAATTAAAAATAGAACTAACGTATGATCCTGCAATCCCACTTCTGGGTTATTTTCCAAAAGAATTAAATCAGGATCTTGAAAAGATATCATTCAGGTTTATTGCAGCATTGTTCACGATAGACTACATGTGGAAAAACCTAAATGCCTACTCACAGATGAATGGATAGAGAAAATATGCGTATGTAAAATGGAATACTATTCATCTATCCTTAAAAAGATGGAAATTTTGCAATATGTGATAACATTGATGGACTGTAAGGACATTATGCTACGTGAAATAAGCCAGTCACAGAAGGCCAAAACCTGCATGATTCCACTTATATGAGATGTCTAAAATAGTCAAATTTATAGGCTCAAAGAGTGGAATGGTGGTTATGAGGGGTTGAGGCAGGAACAAATGATAAGTTACTAATCAACAGGCATCAAATTTCAGTTAAGCAAGATGAGTAAGTTCTAGAGATCTGTTGTACAAAATTGTACCTATAGTCAACAATATTGTACACTTAAAAATTTGTTAAGACAGTATATCTCATGTTAAGTGCTCTTACCATAATAATGTACACTTTTTAAAAATAAATACAATGAATTATTCAATAATAGTCAGGATCTATATGAAATAATCTATAACAATTTTATTAAAGAATATAAAGCAAATAAATAAAGACACATCACTTTTCATTTGATTCATAAAATGTCACTTTTTCCAAAATGTACATGTAATTTAAATACAACTCTTTTCAGCGTTTCAGCATTTCTATAAGAATATCCAGCTAGCTGGTAGATATAAATCAGAAAAGATAAAGATTTTGCATTCATATGGAAAAGTGAATACCAAATTTAGAAAAAATAATTAACAATTTTTAAATACATTATCAGCAAAATATATAATATTGCTACAAAAATACAAATTAAACAGAAGAGAGGATCCAGAAATTAATTCATATAACTGTGGATTTTCCTTGTGGACAAATGGTAATTCTCAAATGTTGTTAGAGGGAGTGTAAATGCTACATTTTTTTTAGAATAAGCACTAGAAATATTTTTTTTTCCTTTCAAAATGTGAACCTCCTAACTCAGCAATGTAATTTTAGGATTCTATCCCATAGGAAAATAATTACCAGAAAAGGCACATTTATTGCATAACTTATTTTTGTTTGTTTTTTTGAAGTGGCCTAAAACTAGAAACAGCCTCAATGGACATCAATTGAAAAACAAGCACCACATGTACTCACCATCAAATTGGTAGTAACTGAACAACACATAAGTGTACATATAAGAATAACATCTATTGGATGTCGGGTAGGGAGGGAGGGGGAAGGGGGAGGGGCGAGGGGGAGGAGGGAACGGATATATGCATACACAAAGGGTGCAATGCACACCCTCCGAGAGATGGACACGCTTGGGACTGGGACTTGGGGGGAAGGGGGGGCAAGGGCATCATACGTAACCTAAACACCTGTACCCCTATAAACAACAAACAATAAAAAAAAATTTAAAAAAAAAAGAAAGTATTGGCTAAATTATGGAATAACTGCATTATTGAGTGCTATCAAAGTACTGTTACTGAGCAAGGAATGGGTCCACTGCCTGAGGGACATAGAAGCAGATCCATGGCATCAGCCTTTGAGAAAACAAAACAAAACAAAACAAAAACTTTATTACAAGTTGACTGGCAAGGAGACAGGAAGAACTACTCAAATCTGTCTCCCCAAACTGAAGTCTGGTTGGGTTATATAAGCATGGGACAATGAGGCATGATCGGACTGGATCCTGCCATGAGGTGATGTCAGGGCTTGATTTGACTGGATCCTGGATCCTGCCATGTAGTGTCTGCTTCTTAATTCAACCTCCGCTTTTCTGCCCAAGCACTTAAGTTCTACTCATGGCTGCATGCTTGGTTCATGTGGGCATGCTTAGGTTACATGATCTTCTTCACTTTGGGGTTCATAGCAATGGAAAAACAACTCAAAACTTTATTATGGAGGAGCTGAGCCAGATTGGTCTGGTGTGGTTACACTACCAATGGTGAGTTTGATCCAGTGTGACCATATATCCTGATTTCCTCAGGACAGTTCCAGTTTAGAACTGCTTTGCAAACATAGTTTTTAATAGCATGGCCTTCCCTAGCTTGGAAGATGAAATACGGTTATCCTTGTTAGATTTATATTTGTTGTTAAGAAGGGATTTCCAAAATATATTTCAGCATTCATATAAAGTGGATATAATCAAAAAATAAAAATTCATACGCAAATGTTTCCATGAGCATGAATAAAAGGGTGGAAACATACTCACAAGGTTGTCATCTTTGGCTGTCAGGGTTTGAATTGAGGAGCTTATATATCTTTGGGGATTAAAAAATAATCTACAAAGAATACTTAAAAGGCAAAAAGATAAATATTGAATAGTTGTCTTGGTCCCAAATTTATTTGTGACCTTCAAAGAACTCCTATTTTTTTTAATCTTTTTTAAATATTGAGTTTTGTAATAAAGTATTCATTTCCTTGATGTGATTATATAATGGAGAATATAAGCTTATGTAAAAAATAATGGAAATATTAGCAGCTCATTTCAGAAATTATCACATATGCCTCATACGAAGATAATTGTTTCAGTTTATATTTTCATTAGGCCCATGATCTTATTTCTGGTGTCATGCTCATTTGATAGCCTTTAGCAAGGGGAAAAACCACACATCTATTCAGTACCTACCATGTGTCTGGCACTGTATGAAGTGCTCTCAAAGTATTTGTTATTTTTTCAAAGATAAAGTGCTAAGACTCCATGCCGTTTAATGTTTCTGTTGTTCCTACACTCAGGAAATAGAGAGTCAATATTCAAACTAACTCTGTCTGACTCCCAATTCTTTCCTCCTTTACCTTATTGCTGCCCATGCATATATAATTCTGTTATTTTTCATACTTACATTATTAATATACTCCTCTCTACTCACATTGAAAGCTTGACACTGCAGGAATTGTTTTCATTTGAGTAGAAATTCCCAAGTACAAAATTAACCCCTGTTTAGAATTATGTCACCTCCCTCAACGTTGACAAATGCATGAGAAACTATAAAAGGCAGCAAGTTGTATTAGATTTATTTTAAGGAAACACAACCTAACATTAGAAAAGATAAATGACTTGTCCAGCAGCACATTCCAACTCATGTAAAGTTAAAAATAGGGTTGTGAACAAGTTAAATGCTTTTTGGCTTTTTAGTCTAAAATATTATTTATAAGATGTCAGTGATTCTCTGATTTTAGAATATGACTATAGAAATTTTGTCGCTTGCCAGGACTGGCAATGATTACAAGACCTTAGAATTTTTGACTTGTTGAAAATAACATTTTAAAAAGGCATCCATTTAAGACTGTGTTAGTCTTTAACATCATTTTATATGTGCTTTAAAGTGGACACACTGCTTGAATAATATACAATATTGAATGTAAGAGAAGAAGTTCTAATTATACATTATTCGCATACACTGTCATCTAATGGAACCCTGCTGAATTGGGCTGTTTCATCTGTAGCCATTAGAAATTTTTAAAATATACTGTTTTTCTTTCAACAGATATTTACTGAATGCCTGATATGTGGCAGGAACTCTTCTAAGAACTGAGGCTAAAAAAGTGACAAAACAAAAGTTTAGTTTTCATGAAACTTACAATATATTGGGAGGAGATGATACATGTATGCATATACATATATGGTATATATTGTATATCAGGCAGTGGTAAGTGCTCTGAAGAGAAACAAAGCAGATTAGAAGTTAGAGATAGATGGAGAGGTGCCATTTTAGATCAAGGGATCAAGCAGGACTTGCTAATAATATGACATTATACCTGAGACCCAAAGGAAGTGAAGGGTCTGGGGGTATAACACTGTAGGCAGAGTGAACAGTGAGCATAACATATCCGAGGTGGGGTGGGCATGGCATGATTAATGATAAATTCAGTGTAGTTGAAATGATTGAGTGAAGGAGAAAATGATAAGAGATAAAATCAGAGTAACAGCAGGGGAAAAGTAGATGTGAGACCAAAGAACCTTAGTAATGACTTTAGATTTAATTCTGAGTGAGACTGAAAGGCATTGGAGGTTTGTAAGCAGAGGAGTGATATAATCTGACTTAAGTTTTTAAAGAATCACTTGAGTTCTATATTAATAGCAGATTTGAGGGGGTAAGGACTGAAGTGAGGTCATTTGGGAGGGCATTAAAAAGTACATGCAAAAGATGCTGTTGGCATGCTCACCAAATGACCTACAGATTCAATGCAATCTCTATCGAAATCCCAGTGCACTATTTTCAGAAAATGATAAGTTAATTCCAAAATTCATGTGAAAGCACAAGAGATCCAGAGTAGCCAAAACTATCTTGAAAAAGAACAAAGATGGCAGAAGTACAATTCCCAGTTTCAGAACTTATTACAAAGCTATATGATATTAACATAAGGATAGACATACGTCAGCGGAATAGAACAGATAGTCCAGAAAAAACTCTTATGTTTGTGAACAGGTTGTCAAAATAATTCAATAGGGGAAAGAATATTCTTTTCAACAAATGATGCTGGAATAATTAGATATCAACAAATGGAAGAATGAAGTTGGATCCCTACTTCACCAGTATACAAAAATTGACTCAAAATGGGTCAGAGAGGATCATAAGCTTGTATGTAAGAATTAAAACTATAAAACTCTTAGAAGAAAATTTAGAAGTCTTTGTGAACTTGGGTTAGGCAAACCCTTTTTAAACACCAAAGGCCCAAGTAACAACAGAAAAATATATAATAGATAAACTGGTTTTCATAAAATTTAAGAACTTTTATGCTGCAAATGATATTATTAAGAAAGTGACATCAATCCAAATATGTATAAAAATTAGAGACACTTTCTATGACAAGGAATTTGTACCCAAAATATAAAAGGATAACGACTCCATTAAATGAGTGAAGGGCTTGAATAAACATTTCTCCAAAGAAGATACACTAATGGCTGATAAAGACAAGAAAATGTACTCACCATCACTAGTTATTAGGAAAATGAAAATCAGAACTGTAATGAGATAACATTTCATACTTTCTATGGTGGAAAAAATAAAAAACAACAAGTGTTGTCAAAGATGTGAAGAAGTTGGAACTCATACATAGCTTGGAGAAATGTAAAATGGTACAGCCACTTTGGAAAACAGCCCGGCTGTTCTTCAGAAAGTTAAACATAAATTTACCATATTACCAAGCAATTCTAATCCTAGGTGTACATCCAAGAAAATTGAAAACATAACGTGCCCATAAAATCTCATACAAGAATGTTTATAACAGCATTATTCATAATAGCCAAAAGGCAGAGATAGCTAAAATGTCCAATAACTGATGAATGGATAAACAAAAATGGTTTATCTGTACAATAGAATATTCAGCAATCAAAGAAAAAATGAAGTCTTGATACATGCTACAACCTGGATGAACCTTGAAAACTTTTTGCTAAGTGAAAGAAGCCAGTAATAAAAGATCACATTTGTATTATTTCATTTATATCAAATGTCAAGAACAGGCAAATCTATGGAGACAGAAAGTAGATTCGTGGTTGGTAGGCCTGGGGAAGAGGGTGGAGAGGAATGAAGAGTTATTCCTAAAGGACATGCATTTTTTAAGGGGGTGACAAAAACACCCTGAATTGGATTGTAGTGATGGTTGCACAATTCCATGAATATAATAAAAGTCAATAACTTGTTCACTTTCAAATGGGTAGATTGTGTAGTATGTGAATTATATCTCAAAAAAAGCTGTTATTTTTTTTTTTTAAAGATGTGATGATGGCTTAGATGATGAAGGACTAGGATGTTAACATTGAAGGTCATGGGAAGTCTGATTCTGGGGGCTGCATCTGGGTAAACCACATGACATTGCTGGCTTGCAACTATTTTTAATCTAAAAACAGTAATTTTAAGTGTTTCTACTTAATATTTACAAGGTTTACCAACAGGTGTTTTTTATGCTAAGGCTGTGGGATGACTCTAAGATATAGGACAGAAGAATTAAAAAGACAAGGATGTCAGTTATTGAAATCTAGAAGATCAAAAGTAATTACTGGGATCAAGTTTATTTTAGGCATGTTAGCGCTACAAAGACTAGAATATTACCAAGTGGATATTCCACTAAGAAGGTAGACAATAATCTGCTGCTTAGGAGCAAGTGAAAGAAATAATTCTCTCTGGCAGGATTCAAGTAAAGTTCACACTGTGACTAGACAACTTTTCTTACTCTTTCGCCAGTATTCCACCAGTGTTCCACCTTCAGAAACAGTACATTTCTGCTGTGTGTCAATTAGATAAGATGCGATCAAGTCATCTTAATTCCTTCCTAGAGTAACAGAGATGGGGATTTGAAAGCAGACATGTACTAAATCATTATAAGTCATTGTGTTTTATCCAAACACATTTTTAGAAAGCATCTGCTCTGTAACCAGGATTAGACTTTGAGAATTGCAAAAAAATATAAAACATCATTTCTTTTCCCCAATAAATTGTGAGATGGACAGAGAAGTAAGTCTGGCTTGCAAGAAAAAGTCAGTGACAGCCAAATGATAGAAATCTAAAAGTAGTAAGGGATCAATATATGATGTGCAATAGACTAGTGAAGCTAGATGCCAAGATGAGTCGTTGAAATCTTAAGAGTTACGCCTTAGAAGAGGGAGAAAAGATCGCCATGTTGACTGGCATAGTCAGAGAATGTTTATGAAATAAATGTGAATTTTCCTAGACCTCTAAAGACAACAGATTTGGATACATTGATGTTAGAGAGACAGATAATGAAAATTGGGGAAAACAAACATAAATGCAAGTGAAAAGGCTGAATTGCACATTGGCTATTTAAGGAGCTGTGAATAAAAGACACTATCATTAGACCAGTATCCCTGGTGCTGAATGTATAATAAATTTCATTGCATAAATTTAGATGGAGGAGAGAATCCAATCAACTACTCTTAGGCTAAAGGAAAAATAATAACAATACCAATTTATAAGGTACATGTCTATTTTTGTGAACATAATCAAAGGGTATATTTTGTAATTTGTTGATTGGACATAAAAATCATGCACATTGAGTATTTTATGAGTGTGCAACTATACTAGGGACAGTTTAAAATCAGAATTGCCTCAAAGCCCTATAATTTAGCTTAGAAATAAAATAAGAAGGTTCCTAACAACATGAAGCCATTGCTAAATGTCAGGTAATTGGTCTCAATTTTTTTCATAAGGCTTCTTTAGATAAGAGGACTGGAAAATAAAAAGAGACAGGATAGTTTACTTGTAGTATATTCAGATCTATTTGCAATTTAAATTCGGAAATTTGGGTCCCAGACAGGAACCATCTTACCCCAACTTGACACTTTCCTATGTTTTATCTTCTTTGGCATTTACCATTTGCACACTCTGCTTTATTCTCCTCTGTCTCTCTCATACGCACCCCTAACACACACGCCCGCATGCACACACACACACACACACACACACACACATGAACGAGTAGTGAGAAAACCTAATGTAATTAGTCCTATCCATTTATCTGCTTTTATCTGTATATCCAAGGCCATGATGACAAAAATCTACCCTTCTTCATAGATGGTATGTGCGTTTTGTTTATGGAATAGTTAAGATTTAAAAATATGTGTGTTTTACTTGTGTGGTTAGAGGGCAGCTATCCATACATTAAAAGAAAACATCAATTCTTATTCTTTAACAAAAACAGTTACTTTACGTTTCAGATAATTAAACTCATTATTTGTTTGATTAAGTCATCTGACATTTTTTATGGCTCTTTTTCTGCTGACTCTTAAAGGAAAATTGGTATTACTTCCATTATTTTCATTACTACCAAGATAAAGCAAAACAAGTGGAGACATTATTTCCTTTTACATAAAGGCACAAAACTACCAAATAATTAACTGAATTAATTAAAATGATAATGTTTTAACATTGTGTCCCCATTTTGCCTGCTCAACATAGACTGGCAACTCAAAAGTGCTTTGCTTAATGTTTTATCAACACAATATAATGATATAAAATTAAATATATGCTTTGAACTTGGTAAGTGTGACTCTAGAATCCTTCCAGAAAAATATTTAACATGACAATAAATAATCATAGATGACCATCATTCTACTCTGTATAGATGAACTGAACTTAAGCATTATGTGGATACACAATTGCTCCTATGCTTACAATTTTGGCATGGTACATTTATTTTTTGTCAGTAATGAGAATAATTTTTTTGTTGCTACTCTGCACTTTAGAATGCAAGTTCTAGAGAGTTATGAAAGGGACAATTTTTAGCATTTCTTATATGTAATATAACGTATTGAAATGCTCACTCATTTCAGAAACATTTATGATATCCTAACATGTGCCAGGTAACATGAAGAATGCCATAAGGTTTTTAGGAAGTCGTATAACAGGAGGAAAAAAATGTTTTATGTAAAACAGTGCTGCGAAACCTTGGCATATATCATTTTAACCCCTCTGAGAATGAAGGCTAGTGATCATTCGCTCTAAAAGCAGGATGTGGGGGGTGTTATAGGCATGCAAACACAGTAATTTCCACACATTTCAGAAGTTTATAGAGGTTAAGGCAATTTAGATAAAGATACTACTGTTTAATTACTGAAGGCTTATGGAGGAGGAAATATTTGAGGAGCCTTGAATGCAGCCCTTGGGTGTATTTTCCCCCCATCTCATTACTTCCTTAGGACATTGAGGCTTATGAGATACAGCAGCCTTCTTCAGACTTTTGTGGGTGTTCGTCTATGATCTAACACAACAATCAGTGCAATCCTATCAATTAACTTTTCCCCAAATATCTTATCATTAGTTATATAGAACTATAGAACATCCTTTAAGTCATTTGGCAAACTTCACTTTGACCTGAAATGTTACCTCCTTTCTTCGAAATGCCCAAACCTGACTTAGAATCAGTTGCTCTTGCTCATGGTGCTGAGGACATGTGTCACTTATCACACTTTGTACGCCTGTGTTTCTTACTACATTGTTAAGTCTTCAATGGCAAAGATATTTACCATGAATAAAGAGAATCAACTGGATATCATTTTAATTTATTTACTTAATTATTACTGTTGGAGAAAATCATTTATATACATATTTAATGTTTGCATTTCTTTCAGCTACTACCTACTATAGCTTTTATCTGTTTCTTTTCATTAGATTATTTGTCCATTTTTCATCAAGTCATATGAATTTTGTTATATTAGTAGTACTAAATGTTCTCCTGTTACATATATTGAAAATACTTTCCTCAGTCCATCTAGTGTCATTTTTATGATATTTTCAAATACCATCAGTCCCCCTTTTAAAGTGGCGAGACCTGTCTTTCCCCTCCCCCAACACCTCTTGGTGGCTCTTTGGTTTTGTGTCTAATGTGTTATAAGGTTTTCTTTAAATTTCTTTAAGTAATTCTTTAAATTATCTGGAATTTCTTATTATGTAATTAAAGGATCACTCTCACTTTCAATGATCATGTATAGCTAATTTTCCAAATACTGTGTATTTTAAAACCCATCATTTCATCATTGGTTTTATTTTATTTTTGAGACAGAGTCTCTCTCTGTTGCCCTGGCTAGAGTGCCATGGCATCAGTCTAGCTCACAGCAACCTCAAACTCCTGAGCTTAAGCAATCCTTCTGCCTCAGCCTCCCAAGTAGCTGGGACTACGGGCATGCACCACCATGCCCAGCTAATTTTTTCTATATATTTTTAGTTTTCCAGCTAATTTCTTTCTATTTTTGGTAGAGACGAGTCTCGCTCTTGCTCAAGCTGGTCTCGAACTCCTGACCTTGAGCGATCCTCCCTCCTCGGCCTCCCAGAGTGCTAGGATTACAGGCGTGAGCCACCGCGCACGGTCTCATCATTGGTTTTATATGCAAGTTTAAAAAAAGAAATGTAATTTTTTCTGTTTCTAGACTACTGATTATTTGATTTGTTTCTTATTTTATATTGCAGTTTTGTATTTGTCAGGCCCACTCCTGCCTTGTGTAATTTTTTCATTTTTCATGTATTGTGGGGCGTTCCTGTGCATTATTTCTTTCAGAGCTGTAAAGTTTATTTGCCCCAGAATTGGGCAAGGAACGTTAGTCATATTTATACAGTTAAGAGGGGGAAATTTCATTCCCTGACTAGAAATGCTTGCATTGCTTGTTCAGTATACCCACTTTCCTAGTTGTATGTGTGCTTCATCTATCATTTTGTTCCAATCCCCTAATAAGGCAGTGCTGAAAAAGCCAAATTATCATTTGTTTTGTAAGGGTGAAATCAGAGTAGGACATGATATTCAAACACATTTTGCCTAAGTGCTGGGAAATGCTGATGAAATACGACTTTACCACAAAACAGACTTTACCTCTACAGTTGCCAGACAGCTCATGAGAACAGCCAGAACTTATCTTGTTTTTGAATAGTACTAGAGATAGAGTGAAATACATTTTTTTAATCCACAATATTCAGAACTCATGTAGATTATTTTCCTTTTATTGCAATATAGAATAACCACATATATGCATGCCTTCAATTCTGCTATCTTCACAAATTAAAGATGAAGTTACCATCATCAGTTTTCTCAAAGTTTTTAGATGTCAGCAACTTTATATAATGGCCTGGATTATACCTGTGTTGTAGGTAAACACTTTTGTGCAAGTATTCTCTTGTTATATTAATGGATTTGAAGTGTTTTCATATCTTCTTACATATCTATTTCCTGGAGAAACCTAAACATTTATGCGTGGCTTTTGGTAAACTTTAAAAATTAAACTTTTCCCATTTCTAGAGCCATTTTATTTTATTCCTGTGTGTTGACACATACTGGGCCCCTTTTGCCAGAGAAAATAGAGATTCCATAGTTCTGCCTGAGCCTATTTGTAGGCCAGTTTGTTGATCTGTATCAGAAATGTTATAAATGTTTTCTGTGTCTACCTTTTTGGGCAGGATATAGTTAACCTACATTAAAATATATATTTTGGTGATCCCACTCATTTTTTAAAATGTTCTTTAGCATATTTTCACCCTTAATTGCATGTTTCCACAAATGCATAGATCATTTTATATAAAGCATCTTTTTTTAAAAAACTTGATCTATCCTCCTTTTATTATAATCCAAGCATGCCTTTCAGCAGCCCAACTCTCAGGGAGGCCTATATATGGTTGGACATAATTCCTCTGTCTTAAAAGTTTAAATTCACCATGTTAACTGTGTTCAGTAGATTAGGCAATAAACATATTTTGCCTTAAGGCTTCTACATGCCATTCTTAAAGTGTCTCCTATGACTTATTGGGCTTTAATTCTATTGTTAATATTCCTTTTAGACTGAGAGAGGCAGTAAATCTAAAACAAACTTAGAAACCTTACTGTGACAGCTGTCAAACCCACCTATTCTCCTGTGAAGAAAATTGTCCCCTTTGTGGGATATTTTTTCTACCTGTCAGCAAGATTGTTATTCTTCAATGCTAATTATTTATTTAATTCAAGGAGATTTTTCTTCAAAATTTTAGAGATGCAAAGATAAAATTATTTATTTTCATTTATTTATTCCGTTATAATGGAATGGTATATTTCTGTTTTCTTTTCATGTCATAATTTTAGTTATTCCACTAGTTTAACCTGAGATGATTCAATAACCAATGGTTATTTTTGTGATTTCTTATTTTTTTTAATATGTAAGTATGAATAATGGAACTTAAACAAGCAAGAATTTTAAAACAGCTGCCAAATACATGCTAGTGCTGAGGATGTTCAGCCTTAGGTAGGCTTGGCCTTGGCCACTGTACATGTGCATGGTAGGGTATTTTAAGGGTCACTTATATCTTTCCTGATTCCATTCTTTGTTCTCCTCAATGCTCCCCACCTCTTCATTTGTGAATGTTGTGAAGGAAATTTACTTAATTGAGTATAAACTCGTCTGAGATAAAGCAGTACAATTTTGTGTTTAAGAGCTTTGGCTCTGGAATGAGACTGTTGGATTTCAAATCCTGGGTGTTCATTTTCTCTTGCATATCATTGAGCTTTCTTACGATCCATGTTTGAAATTCTTCTTCTGTCATTTTAGGGTTCTGAATTTGGTTGATGTCCATTGCTAGAGAGCTGTTGTTCCCCTTTCAGGGTGTGCTTTCTGTTTGATTCTTCATACTTCCAGAGTTCTTTTGCTGATTCCTTCCCATCTGGATCAGCTGTTGCTTCTTACCTTTAGATTTTCATTTAGATAATTACACTCTTGTTTAGTCTCTGAGCTAATAGGTGGTGCTTGTGAGATTCAACCACACCCCGTATGGTGAGTCTGTAGAAAAAGGGTGTGCAAATTGACCTCCCTGTCAGTAGGTGGTGTTTGCCGGGAGGAGCAAGCTGTAGTTTTGTTTTTGGATCCTGTAACCAGCTGTAGTTCCTCTGGAGAGGCACTCTAGTGCCTCAGGTGGTGGGTGGGACCCTGGGACTTCCTGGTGTGTCCTTATCTCCACCTCAGTGGGGGAAGGTGGGGGAGTGAGGCTGGGAGGAGCTGGATTGGGTGAACCTGCCCTCAAGCTCCACAAATGCTGTTAGCAGGAGTCAAAGGTCTATTGTCTGCTCTGGGCAAATCTTCCAGGGAGGGACTGAAATGGCCCCACTGAGCCAAAAAGTCTGCATGTGGGGGTGGGGCTGTCTGAGACCTGAGGTCTGGTGCAGGCCTCCCTCCTTTCCACCTTCTCATGTTCCACGGTTTCTCCCGGGCCTCTGCCAGCAGGCGGGATCTCAAGCCAGTGGATCTCCCCTGACTGTGATGCAAGGTGGGAGGTTCCCTACCCAGGATCACAGCCTGATCTAGGAGCATGGCCCTCCCGTGGGAGAATGATTGCCCCTCAATCACTCTGCAGCCAGGACCCACTGTGATCTGCCCCTGAAGACACACACACCTCAGTAGACTAGTTCACAAATATCCCTTTCGTGCCCCTGGGCAATGTGATCAAGATCCTGCGGGCCTGTCCCCAGCCCGGAAATCAATCTCTGACACTGCCAGGGAGAAGAATGCTGGCCTCAAGTCGCCCATGGGGTGCCCAGCTGGATCAATGTCTCTCTGCCTTAGGATCTGCTCCATTCTGCTGGAGTCACCAGGAAAGCAGGACGTAGGAGGGCCGGCCATATATGACAAACCCACAGCCAACATTGTACTGAATGGGGAAAAATTGAAAACATTCCTGCCTAGAATTAGAACCAGACAGGGTTGCCCTCTATTGCCATTTCTGTTCAACATAGTGCTGGAAGTCCTAGCCAGAGCACTCAGACAAGAGAATGAAATCAAGGGCATCCAAATGGGAGCAGAAGAGGCCAAACTATCACTCTTTGCTTATGATATGATCTTGTATCTGGAAAACCCCAAAGATTCTTCCAGGAGACTACTGGAATTGATAAACAAATTCAGCAAAGGCTCAGGTTACAAAATCAATGTACAGAAATTAGTAGCATTCCTATACACCAGCAACAGTCAAACTGAGAACCAAATCAAAGAATCAATACCCTTCACATAGCAACAAAGAAAATAAAATACCTAGGAATATATTTAACTAAGGGGGTAAAAGACCTCTACAGGGAGAACTACAAAACACTAAGGAAGGAAATAGCAGAGGATGTAAACAGGTGGAAAACCATATCATCCTCATAGATTGGCAGAATCAACATTGTTAAAATGTCTATACTACCCAAAGTGATCTACAGATTCAATGCAATCCCTATTAAAATACCAACATCATTTTTCACAGATCTAGAAAAAATAATTCTACACTTTGTATGAAACCAGAGAAGACCCCCTATAGCAAAAGCGATCTTTAGCAAAAAGAACAAATGGGGAGGCATCAATTTACCAGACTTCAAGCTATACTACAAGGCGATAGTAAATAAAACAGCATGGTACTGGCACAAGAACAGGGACATAGACCAAAGGAACAGAACTGAGAACCTAGATATAAAACCATCCTCATATAGCTATCTAATCTTCGACAAAGCAGATAAAAAGATACACTGGGGAAAAGAATTTTTATTGCGTAAATGGTGCTGGGAAAATTGGATAGCCACTTGTAGAAGTCTGAAACAGGATTTGCACTTCTCACCCCTCACAAGAATCAACTCATGATGGATAACAGACTTAAACCTAAGGCATGAAACTATAAAAATTCTAGAAGAAAATATTGGAAAAACCCTTCTAGACCTTGGCCTAGGCAAAGAATTTACGAAGAAGACCCCAAAGGCAATCACAGCAACAACAAAAATAAATAAATAGGACCTGATCAAATTAAAAAGCTTCTGCACAGCCAAGGAAACCATCGCAAGGGCAAACAGACAACCTACAGAATGGGAGAAAATATTCACATGCTATACATCCAATAAAGGGCTGATAACTAGAATCTATATAGAACTCAGAAAAACCAGCAAGAAAAAATCAAACAACCCTATCAAAAAGTGAGCAAAAGACATGAACAGAAATGTTTCAAAAGAGGACAGAATAATGGCCAGGAAACATATGAAAAAATGGTCAAAATGTCTAATCGTCAAGAAAATTCAAATCAAAACCACAATGAGATATCACTTATCTCCAGTGAGAATGGCCTTTATCAAAAAAGCTCAAAACAATAAATGTTGGTGTGGATGCGGAGAGATAGGAACAGTCACACACTGCTGGTGGGACTGCAAGCTAGTACAACCTCTGTGGAATGTAATATGGAGATACCTCAAAGAGCTACATGTAGAACTACCATTTGATCTAGCAATCCCATTACTGGGCATCTACCCAAAGGGACAAAAGACATTCCATAAAAAAGACATCTGCACTAGAAGTTTATAGCAGCACAATTCACAACTGCAAAAAAGTGGAAACAACCCGAGTGCCTATCAATACATGAGTGGATTAATTAAATGTGGCTATTTGTATACCATGGAGTTTTATTTAGCCATGAAAAAAAAAACATGGTGAACTATCACCTCTTTTATTATCCTGGATAGAGCTGGAGCCCATTCTACTAAGTGAAGTATCCCAAGACTGGAGAAACAAGCACCACATGTACTCACCAACAAATTGGTATTAACTGACTTAACTGACCAACACTTGAGTGCACATGTACTAGTAACATTCATCAGGTGTCAGGCAGGTGGGAAGGGGGAGGAGGGAATGAGTATACTCACACCTATTGGCTGTACTGTGCATCATCTGGAGGATGGACAGGCTTGAAGCTCTAATTTGGGTGAGTCAAAGGCAATATACATAACCTAAACATTTGTACCCCTGTAATATGCTGAAATAAAAAAAAAAAAACAAAACACAAATCCTGGGACTGCCCTTATATTCTGAGTTATCTTGAATAATTAATTAAATTAATCTAAAGCCCCCGTGCCAAAAAGTCAATAAAATAAGAGCAGGAGTGATATTCAAAATATTTAACACCTTGAAAAACCTAAGCTCCGGTCCAATAAAATAATGCTAAATTCAGAACAGGTACACAAAGTGTGCAATGCGCACCATCCAAGAGATGGACATGCTTGAAACTCGGACTCGGTTGGGGGAGAGGGGGTAAGGGCAGCATATGTAACCTAAACATCTGTACCCCTATAATATGCTGAAATTAAAAAAAAAAAAGGAAAAAAAATAATGCTAAATTCAGAACAGTATCCTAGAGGATCCCTGACATGCCAAGTAGCACGTATTTAGTAGTGGGAAGTCGTGGGTTCTGGAGTAGCTTAAGTGCTGGTAGCATACTTAGGCAGCTTTGACAGTGATTATTTAACTTAACTAGTGAGGAAGTATTTCAATATTTTAATTGGTTCAGCTGAACTGGAGTAACCCAGAAATGTCACTGAAATTAAATTATTTACGTAAGATCTTTTCCAGATACATTTTTCTAAAAAGAAGAGCAATGATGTCAGAAAACAATAAAAGGCGAGACATAACCAGAGCCATTGGAAAAGGACACAAGAATTGAAGCCCCTAAAGCACATGTTGCGTACTTCACAGATGAATAACCTGTGGTCTCGGCACCAGAAATATCACATTACATAGGTTGTTCCTGTGACAAGGTCCTGATTGAGCTTTACCTCCTTTTGTTCCTGTCTCTAAGTGACTCTCCAGCATTCCCATAGATGTTGTCAGCTGTCAATTACCCATCCGCTAAAATCCTTTGCTGTTTGAGTTAACTAGATTTAATTTCTCTGGTTTATAACTAAACATTATTAAAGAATTTGGTACAAGAACTGGATTGTTGGAATTGATAAACCCTAACATGTAACAATGACTTGCTGAAGGATTACATTTCCTGGGTAGAAAACTGAAAAGAAAATGCAATATTTGGTTAAAGTTTGATATTGTGCATTTGGAATAAGAGCAATGTCTTATGGGACTTGTTAGAAAAATACCAGGATGTTGTAGTGTGCTGAGTAAATCTCAGTGTCATCATGAAGATTTTTCAAGAAAGAGATAAGGTTAGGCCTCTCAGGGCATAGGGATTTAAAAAAAAGAGACAGTTTTAATAATAGATATTTTTTTCTGCCTGCCATTGCTATCAAAATTGACTGAAAGACCAATAATTTGATTTTTTCCATTATGGAAAATAAACTGTAATCCAGATTTAAGATCTTATATACTGAAGCAGAAAGAGAGAATAAGATTATGTAAAAGATAAATCTAGATTTAAACCTCTTGTAAATACTTCTGGTTAACACAATGGTTTCAATTTTGGTTACATATTGCTTTTAAAAAATAATGATGCTTCTTTCCCAGATCCTGAAATTCTATTTAATTAATTTTCTTAGAAAGTGGCTTGAACATTGTTTTTTAAAAAAACATAATGAGTGCGATGTGCACCATCTGGGGGATGGACACGCTTGAAGCTCTGACTCGGGGGGCAGGGGGCAAGGGCAATGTAACCTAAACATTTGTACCCCCATAATATGCAGAAATAAAAAATAAATAAATAAAAAAATTCTCTAGGTGATTTGTCAGAAATGATTCTTTCTCATTGACGATGTCTCTAGAATACAGCTCAGAGGACAGAATCATATTCCAGGTTTTGATTTACCTGAATTTAAAGCCATTAATTAGTGAACTAGAGAGAGGTTAGTGCACAAAGCCTTGTTGTGAAGCAACAGAAATTCCTACACTCAAAAACTGTGCATAAATATGATCTTTGGATGTGGTTTCTAGTCAACCAAATAAGCTCAAAGTAGATATACTGAAAGCCTATTGAGGTTTTTAAGATAACTACATTGAAATAAATTAATCTAAATATCACGGATCCCTTCAAAATGGAAAAGCTTTGTAATGCCCATCCCAGATATGGCCACAGAGAAAAATGGACCAGAGAGTTCATCGCAGATGTCAAAAGTTTGGGCTACTCTATTAGGTGACCAAGAAACCCTCTTCGGTGCCAAGGGAGAGATTTTTCACTATGCCTTTGAGTCCAGAACGATATGTGCTGTATATTGTATGAATAGAACTACTCCAATAGTAGATGACCATGATTTATGGACAAGATGTTTCTTTTAGTCTATACCTCATCAGCCCAGGTCAACCAAGGGCCTCATTAGAGAGTGGCTTGCTGCCTGCATTCTGGTGAGGGATCCAGCAGATCTGACAAAAGGCCAATGACAGGGAGAATATTAGATGACGGGGGACGAGGAACACAGCAGGAGGCAACTCCCATGGAAGTTTTTATGTCAGGTGGAATAAGAGATTCGATTTGGGCAGGAGGCAGGGGTACAAAAGCGAAAATGAGTCCAAAAGTTGGAAGAGCTTGTTTATGGCCTCATGCAATATTGAATTAATGACTTTATGATATCTTACAAACTGCAATGCTGAAATGGCTGGGTCATCACTTTTCATCACTGGTATGTTACCTCAGTTGGTACTTTGGTATTTAAAACAGACGTTGTTACCTCTTTTTGAGTGCCAATGTTCTGCCCTTTTCTTTGTTCTTGATAAAATTTAATACTGATTACCATACCCCTTAATTTTCGGTCCAATCTTTTCAGGGTGAGATTTATGGTAGTGAAATTATTTGCAAGAACTAGTCATTTTTCTTGCTGAAAATTCCTTCAATCAATTAACAAACTCATGCTGGTCTTAAATTAGCCCTAAATTTCTTGCTTATAAGCCGGGTTCTTTTTGTTAATTTATACCCAGTTTGGAGAAGTAGATCTGCACCATCCACAGCATGTATATATGTGTTTAAGTTTGTGTTTGTAACCTGCCTATATATTTGATTGAAAGGTGGAAATCTTAATTTCCTCTTTCCAGTGTGTAAGAACATTAGCAAATGCCTATCATTTAAGTTACAATCTAGATACTCTGTTACTAATAGTTTTTCCTTTTTATGTAATCTTTTTCCGTAGGCCTTGATGTTTGTGCAAAATTTCCTGAAAGGTAATGAAGCTACATTTTAAAATGGCATCTTTGCTTCTGTCTAGGCCTTTATCTACACACTTTTAGCAATTGTTTTGATCATAACCTGAGTTATAGCTGGGAAGAAGTAAGAAAGAATTTTGAGTCATAAAACTGCAATCACACATACCAGTGCTGAGTTGAGAGAAAAATAAGTCATTTTCATTTGTTGAGAAAGTAAACAAATAATTCTGTGAAAGTTCTACTTTGGAACTTAATATATACTCAACCATTGTTGCAAACAGGAGAGGAAATAGGTAATAAAATAAATACAAGCTTTGGATTGAGAGAGAGTTGAGTACAAATCCAATCTCAAACTCTTGGAAGCTATGTGATTTTTTAGGCAAGTGCTTAACGTACATAAGCTCCAGTATTTCTAATCAATAATATGGCGATAACATTTACTAAGAAATGTCACTTTGTGGATTAGAAACAGTATAGGGAAAGTGTTTGGCAAATAGTGGCATTAGTGTGGTTTACAAGAGATGATTAGGTAAGAATATAATGCTCCTTGGAGTAATGTTCCTAAGAAACACTGTAAGGTTATGGGATGCAACCATTTCCTTTGATACTGTTACAATGTCATAAATATATATAGTATATATTTAGCAATAATTTATTAAAGCTTTATTATTTCTTAAGACAAGGTTACTGCTTTTTAAAATCTTTGATTTTGTAAAGTACCTAAATGAATAAATGACTGAAAGGTTGATTGTCTGCAACACTAACACACGGAAGGAGTAAAGCAAGGGAGACGTCATAAGCATTATTCATGCTATGCATCTCTTGAAAATTCCATTTCTAAGATAAGAGCATTTATTTGGCATGAAATGTGGCTAACAATGCCAATAGCGCAAGAAAAGCCTATGGTTCAATATTCTGTGGGCAAAATATATCCATATTACTATTTCAGAGATTCTGAAATTATCTCAGATTCTATTGTGATCTGCATTAGAAATATTAGAATTATTGATATCTATTTCACCAGTGAAAAATTTAGCTCTGGTAAACACCACACGTCCATTATCTGATAACACTTAAAGAGTATTCAGGGAGATTGATCATCCAGTGACAAGTTGAAATGCCTGCATTTTCGCATCTTAGTTTCAATATTTTTCTGCATGGATGTTGAAATGGAGCCCTTTTTTAAAGAATTCATCAGCTACAAATATTGTTTTGATTGCTTATATCATTTGAAATATATCTTTTCTTAGTAAGATTAGATTCCTGTGCACCCCATATTTTTGAAGATAGTTTCCCACAATGTCTTCTAGATATTTTTTCTTTATTGGTTATCTTTCCTCTTGAGTTCTATAATCTACCTTTACAATTTTGTGTACATGGTTTAAATTATTGGTAATTACCTCCTCAACTATTATTTCTGCTTCATTGTCTTCTTTCTTCATGGGACTATAATTCTATGTAAGACCCTATTTTTTTCTCTGTATTTTCTAACCTGTTTTCTTCCTGTGCTTCAAACTAAAAATTTTCTCCTGTGCTATGACCATTTCACTAATCCTCCACGTTTAAGCTTCCTGTCAATCTCACCTATCAAGTTCTTAATTTATGTTATTTTATTTTTGCTTATATAACTGCTTTTTGATTTTTTAAACAGGTATTAGTTACCTGCCAAAATTCCCTATCTTGAACTGTATTTCCATAAACCTATGATCATAGTTATTTTAAAATTTTTATATGATAATTTTAACATCTGGATTACCTTTGAATTTCTTTCCATTTTTCATTATTCATCTTATTCTTTGTGTAAATCAGTCTTTTTCCCTGAGATGCTGATAATTTAGCATTTGATTCAAATCATTGCGGACAAATATTTTTGTGGGATGTCTAGATGCTATCTTCCTCTACAGATGATTTGCTTTTGCTTCTTTCAGACTTATCCCCTGAATCCAGTATTGAGACTGAACTAATTTAAAGCTGGGTTTCAATTTCTTTTTAGGACTAGTCTATTTCAGGTTTGTCCTTAAATCTAGAGTGTAGCCCTCCAGTGTAGCCTGGTGTATTACTCCAGATCCTTAATTGGTCTTGAACTCTATTTTTGCCCTTCCTTGCACTGTAAGACTGCTTGAAAGAGCCTCATGGCATTTGGACCTCTTATATAACTCTCCCTGCTTGCTCCTCAGCCTCTAGGCTCTACCCCACTTAAAAGTCAGCAAATGACTGGAAAGAAAAACTGGCATCACGTGACAGGTTCACTTCGGCGTTTTTCCTTCTCTCTGAGATTTTGCCCCCTCAAGTCTTGATTGTCTATGTAATTTTCTGATTCCTCCAAAGAGTTTTAATGCATTTTACCTGTCTTTCCTCATTGTTTCTGTTAGTTGGGTTGGTCTGATACAAGCTAGTCTATCATCACCAAAATAAAAGTCCCAAATCTGTATTTTTAATAGGTTAGTTATGGCCTGTTCTATACAAATTCGAAGAAACAGTAACTTCCCATTCACTGGGCCTCACAACTTTTTTCTTTATCTAAATAGCATCAATTATTTTTATTTTTCCTCATAAGGTAGTGTTTATAGGTGGTATTGCTTTTGTTTATATGCCTCCTGATGTACCCCCATTTTGAAATATAGGGCCCCAAAATGATGAGAACTTTTAGTGCATACCTAATACCAAAAATAACATAATTACAACTACTACTTAAACTTGAGATTCTTTTTAATTGACATGTCTTTCTGAATTCTTTTCAATGACTCTGGGCTGTTTTTCTCTTTATATTTGCCTCCCAGAGTATTTATTATAGTACAGGCACACCTCATTTTATTGTGCTTCACTTCACTGAGCTTCACAGATACTGTATTTTTCTCAAACTGAAGGTTTGGCATAACCCTGCTTCCAACAAGTCTGTTGGTACCATTTTTCCAACAGCCATGTGCTCACTTAGTGTTTCTGTGTCCCATTTTGGTAATTATTGCAGTAGACCAGCCTTTTACATAGTATTATATCTCTTATAGAGAATTGTGATCAGTGATCTTTCATGTTACTATTATGATTGCTTTGGGGCACGATGAACCATGCCCATACAAGATGGCAAACAATCAATAAATGTTGTGCGTGTTCTGACTGCTACACCTATTGGTCATTCCCATGTCTCTCTCCTGCTCCTTAGGCCTCTCTAAGAAGCAATAATATTAAAATTAGGCCAATTAATAACCCTACAGTGGCCTCTAAGAAGTCAAGTGAAAAAAAGTTGTGTATCTCTCAATTTAAATCAAAAGCTAGAAATAATTAAGCTTAGTGAGGAAGACAGGCTGAAAGCTAGGCTTATTGAGCTAAGCCATTAGCCAAGCTGTGAATGCAAAGAAAAAGTTCTTGAAGGAAATAAAAGTGCTATTCCAGCAAACATGCAAATGATAAAAAAGCAAAACAGCCTTATTGCTGATATGGAGAAAATTTCAGTGGTCTGGAGAGATTATACCAGTCACATTTCCTTAAGCCAAAACCCTAATCCAAAGCAAGCTCCCCGGCTTCCAACTCTCTTCAATTCTATGAAGGCTGCAGAAGAACAGTTGGGAGCTAGCAGAGGATGGTTCATGAGGTTTAAGGAAAGAAGCCATTTTCATAATACATGAGGGCAAGATGCAACTGTTGGGTCCGGAGCCGAGAGGGAGACACACAAAGCCTCAGGCGTAGCAAAATGCTGTTTATTTTGAACATCTGGATGCAAATGGGTGGAGGCCAAAAAAGGCATCCACCACTAGGGAGGGGAAAGCCTTGGGTTTTATAGAGGGTTTTTTTTTTTTTTTTCTGGGGAGAGTGAGTAATGCCTGCAGAGATAGGGGAGGGAGGAATAGCTTCGTCCTTATCATGGAGGATAGGAATGCCAGCGTCACTGTAGTTGTCTGTGGTCAAAGCTTAGATTTACAACCTTGGACTCTCCAAACTCCTGCAGCTTTTGTTTCACAGGCTTTATGATCACTATCTAAATATTACGTCCTATACATACTTTTCAAGTTCCCATCCTAAGCCAACCTAACAGCAACAAGTGCTGATCTAGAAGCTACAGCAAGTTTCCAGACGATCTAGCGAAGATCATTAATGAAGGTGGGTACACTAAACAGCAGATTTTAAATGTAGAAAAAACAGCCTAATATTGGAAGAAGACACCATCTAGGACTCTCATAGCCAGAGAGAAGTCAATGCCTGACTTCAAGGCTTCAAAACTTCAAAGAACAAGCTGATTCTCTTGTTAGCAGCTAATGCAGCTGGCGATTTTAAGTTGAAGCCAGTGCTCATTTGCTATTCTGAAAACCCTAGGGTCTTTAAAAATTAAGCTAAATTTACTCTGCTTGTGCTCCAAAAATGGAACAACAAAGCCTAGATGATCACACATCTCTACAGAATGGTTTACTGAATATTTTAAGCCCAGTGTTGAGACGTACTGTTCAGAAAAAAAGATTCCTTTCAAAATATTACTGCTCACTGACTTTAACCTAGTCACCAAAAGTTCTGATGAAGATGTATATGAGATTAATGTTTTTGTGCCTTTTAACACAACATCCATTATGTAATTTTGGATTTCAGGTCTTATTATTTAAGAAACACATTTCGTACAGCTATAGCTGGAATAGATAGTGATTTCTCCAAGATAAATTTAAAACCTTCTGGAAAGGATTCACCATTCTAGATGCCATTAAGAACATTCGTGATGCAGGGGAGGCGGTCACTATATCAACATTAACAGAAGTAACTGAATTGGTGCAATCTCCTGATAAAATTTGAATGGATGAGGAGTTGCTTCCTATGGGTAAGCAAAGAAAGTGGTTTCTTGAGATGGATTCTCCTCCTGGTGAAGATGGAAGATTGTCAAAATGATAATGAAGGATTTACAATATTCCATGTGCTTATTGATAAAGCAACTGCAGCATTTGAGAGGATTGATTGCAATTTTGAACGAAGTTCTACTGTGTGTAAAATGCTATCAAACAGTATCACACACTACAGATAACTCTTTTGTGAAAGGAAGAGTCAGTTGATCAAACTTCATTGTTGTCTTATTCTTAAAAATTGCCACAGCCACCTCAACTTTCAGCAACCACCAGCCTGATTAGTCTACAGCCATCAGTATCAAGGCAAGACCATCCTCTAGCAAAAAAATATGACTTGCTGAAGGCCCAATGGTAGCATTTTTAGCAATAAATATTTCTTAAGTGAGGTATGTCCATTTTTATATATATGCTATTCCACACTTAATATACTATAATATAGTGTAAACATAACTTTTTTATGCACTGGGAAAACAAAAATATTTGTTTGACTTACTTTATTGTGATATTTAGTGCTCTGAAACTGAACCCACAATAACTCAGAAATATGTCTTTTTTTCATATTATATATAATTATTTCTTTACTTGTCTGTCTCTAACAATAGAGTGTACAGCTATTCAAGGTCAAATACTATATTTTATTTTTCCTTATTCTGGGCATATAGTTGTAGCTAAACATATTTATGGAGTGAATAAACAATAAAATCCAGCAACTCCATGTTTAATTTGTGATTCACTAATAATTCCAACTTGTTTCCTTTCTACAACTTTGCCCAAGCATATCATAAGCAAGACTAGCCTAGATGTATCTTTTAAATATATTTTTATTTCATTCACATATATATTTAAAAACTCATCATACGTTATTCTCATAAACATGGTACTGTTGTCAAAAGTTGTCCATTCATATCCAACCAAATAAGCTGTTTCTTACAAATATATTAATAAACACACAGTAAATAATATGCCACCTATCAGAATTAGATTTACTGAAGTTCATGAATAGGCATTTATTGACAATTTTATAGTCTTCTCCTAGCATAGAATTTTTTTTTTTTTTTTGAAATAGGGTCTCACTCTGTTACCTGGGGTTAGAGTACAGTAGCATCATCACAGCTCACTACAACCTCAAACTTCTGGGCTCAAGTGATCCTCCTGCCTCAGCCTCCCTAGTAGCTAGGACTACAGGCATATGCCACCACACCTGGCTAATTTTTCTATTATTTTGTAGAGATGGGTTCTTACTCTTGCTCAGGCTAGTCTCAAATTCCTGGCTTCCAGCAATCCTTCCACCTTGGTCTCTCAAAGTGCTAGGATTACAGGCATGAGCCACTGAGCCTGGACTTGGATGCTATCTTAATGACATTACAATATCACTTTCCTTAAATACTATAATGAGTGACCATGAAATAAATAGAGCCTTAAACAATATTATTGTTTAAACAGTATGCAATTTTCCAAAAAAAATTTTTTTGACTGTATAGGAGAAATATTTGACAATATTTTTTATCATTGTAACTGAATTAAATTTTCTGGGGTTTACCTTGACATTAACTAGTGTTTAGGAGCACAAATATCCTTTCCTGATAATCAGGGGTGTCTTTAATATCTTAGATTTGTAATGCAAAAATGTTTAAGAAAGCTTTACATAACCTGAGAAGATTTTCCCCGTTCAAACTGAAACTCTTATCCCTCATTTTTCCCTTTGTCCATTTGAGATAAATTGTGAAAATGCCATTTGTTACACACACACACACACACACACACACACACACACACACACTATGCCAAGTATTTTGTTATGTAAATTCCTTCTAAATATTAAAACTAGGATAAAATGATATCTGTGTTCAAAGCAAAATATAAGATTAACAAAAACAGACCAGTAATACTATGTCGATATGTCACTTCTGGTTACCCAATACGGCTAGGATTTGTTTCTTATATGTTAGATGAAAAGAGATGTGCCTATCATGCACGAGAGATACTATGAAAAGATCCTAATATTCTCATGCTTTCAAAGACATTCACCCACACGTTCCCTGTTCAAATAATTATTTTCCAAGAGCACACAAGGTTAACATCCCTATGGTATAATCACTAAGGAAAATACGAACTTCATGTGATACTAAAGGCCCTGTTTTCACATTTGTTTTCTTGCCACTTTTAAAATTCTATGGCTGCATTTTAAAATGATCCAAGTCTTCATTCAACTGAAATATTGTTTAATTTTCAACACCTAGCATCATTTGGTTTCAGGTATTTACCTTGGTGGACTTTATATTCTAATTTAGTTAAAATCCTTGAATTCTAGTTGGCAAATCTAAATGACTTAGCTGCTACGGGTATAAATGTTTACATTATTATATTTGTTAAATGATCAGAATTTGTCTATTCTTTTTTGTTTGTTTGTTTTTGCTTTTACAATGTGGCCACCATATGCACACTAAGAAAGTAATATGCACTGGTCATATGTGGGTGGAAGGTTACGAAAGTAGGAGTTTGTAGACATATGCTAATAATTTTATACCTTATATAATAATAAATAGATTATGGTATATATATATAATTAGAACAACTATTAATTAAACATCACTTATGTACCATTCTTATGCATTTTTCTTTATAACTTTAGTTTGTTTCAAAATTATTATTACTTTAAAACTTAAGTAATAAAAGTGTTTTCTTATTTAAAAAGTATTTTATGTAATTTAGTACTCAGTATTTTTTATCATATTTTGCAAGCTGCTTGGGGTATCTTGTTTGAATGGAGAACCCATCTTATGATAAACACAGAGCTTCACAAGCAGGATTTCCCCAAATGACTTATAAGTCTGACATGGAAGTCTTATTCCCTTGGCCTTCAGAGACCTGGGTGGCTGGATAGTGCAGATGTTTTTCCTTCAGCAGCAAGCCACCTGAGATAGCCAAAGTGAAGAAGGATCTGCTGGGTGCCTAGTGATCCCTGTAAGTGGCCAGAAATGTGAGCAACAGCACTCAATAGATCTGAGTACAGTCCCAAAGGTGGTGTGCACATGTACACTGATTTCAGCAGGCCGCACCTGCTTTATATTTTGTGCCATTTGTTTTCCCAATAGTGGTGGTTCTCTCCTAGAGCAATAATGAAGCAATAAATGAGAGCATATCGATGACTGGTACTCATGCTCAAACTTCATGATTCAGTAAGTCTGGGTTGAAGCCCAAGAACTTGCATCCATAACAAGTTCCTAAGGTACTGATGCTACTGGTTTGGGGGCAAACTTTAAGAACCACTGCCTCATGAGATCTTTTGTGGCTATAGGTTATTTCTGAAGATTGCCTTAAATTGTCCTATTTTAGACTCCTGCAATTTTATATACTTAGGAAATTTCAGGTGTCCCTATCAAAGTAGCACTTTGAGAACACGGATACCCATCCTTCTGATTCCTTGAGCCTCACTATGACACTACAATATTATTTGCTCCTCTTCGTGTTGAACAAATGCATGGTTATGACTCACTGTTAACAATTCCTGAAACTCATCCTAGAAGTCTAACAACACACTGATTTAGATTTCTTGTCTTTTTCCCCTGCTTTGCTTCAAAGCAGCATTGATGGACATTCTAGATTTCTGTTCAAACATCAAGACTTGACAGTCCCATTTCTTTTCATAAAGGAGTAGGTCGTTTAGATAAACCTCCTAAAAAGCTGCAGAAAGCTAGATAAAATATGTTCTAAAATAGGTAAATAGGGATAAAATATTCTGTTTCTTGCATACACTAAAAAGTGGCTAAATTACCAAGTATCGCTCAGTTTAATAAGTCAAGACTGGACTTTTTAATAAAAGCAATTCTGACAGTGCAAAGGTGATATCTCATTGGGGTTTTAATTTGCATTTCCCTGATGATTAATGATGTTGAGCATTTTATTGACCATTTGTCCATCTTCTTTTGAAAAGCTTCTGTTTATGTCTTTTGCCCATTTTTAATGGGGTTGTTGTTTTTTTCTTGCTGATTTGCTTAAGTCCTTTGTACGTTCTGGTTATTAGCCCTTTATCAGATATATAGCTTGTGAATATTTTCTCCCATTCTGTATGTTATCTATTCGCTCTACTATTTCCTTAGCTGTGCAGAATCTTTTTAATTTAATCAAGACCCATTTATTTATTTTTGTTGTTGCCGTGATTGCTATTTCTCCATAAATTCTTTGCCTAGGCCAATATCTAGAGGAGTTTCTGGCATGGGTGCAGAGAGAAAGGAATGTTTACACACTATTGGTGAGACAGCAAATTAGTACAACCTCTATGGCCTACAACATAAAGATTCCTCAAAGAAATAAATATAGACCTCCCATTCCATCCAGTAATCCCACTGCTGGGTATCTGCCCAAAGGAAATGAAGTAATTTTATATATATATATGTGTGTGTATATGTATATATATGTATATACGTGTGTGTATACCTATGTATACACACACACATATATATAAACCTGCACATGAATGTTTATCACAGCACAATTAACAATTGCAAAAATGTGGAACCAACCAAGTGTCCATAAATTCATGAGTGAGTAAAGAAAATGTGGGGTGTCTGTGTGTGTATATATGCATATATATATATATATAAATCATGAAGTGCTACTCAGCTATGAGAAGGAATGAAATATTATCTTTTGCAGCAACTTGGATGGAACAGGAGATCATTATCCTAAGTGAATTATCTCAGAAATGGAAAAACAAACACCACATGTACTCTCTAAAAATTGGGAACCAAACGATGGGCACACATGGGCACAAAGTGATGTAAAGGACATTGGAAACCAAGAAGGGAGAAGGATGGGAGGGAGTGAAGTGTAAAAACTTACCTATTGGGTTCAGTGAACACTATTTTTGTGATGGGCATACAAAAACTCCAACGTAATCATTACACAAGATATTCATGTAACAAAAATATGTTTTCCCTCTTAACCTTTTGAAATAAAAAAAGAAGAAAAAATAATTCCAAAAACCCCTGGATTATGAATAAATCACATGGAAATGGAAAAATATTTTAACCATAATTGAAGTGAAAATACCAATTACACATCAAAACTTGTTGATTTTCTCTGAAGTCATCATGCCTAGAGGGAAATTTAGTCACTATAAATGGAAAAATAGAAGGAATGAAATCAAAGAGCTCATCACCTGCTCCCAGGTATTAGAAAAAGTGTAGCAACTTAAAAGAATGTCAAAGGAAAAATAATAAAACATTTAATATGTAGTAAACCATCCAAGAGTGAAGATGATCAGCAAAATCACAATATAACTCTGAAAAGAATAATGAAATTGGTACAGCTCTGGAGAGATTCATACAAAAAAGAAAGCATACATTATTGTATCCTATATGTGAAAGGTGAGAACATACAGATGCTGATATTTAAAAACCACAGGAGGCCATTATAAACAAACATATGCAAATCACATTTGAATGTTTAGGTGAAATGGACAAATTTCTAGAAAAATGAAACCTTAGACAATCTTTACAAAAAGGAAGAAAATGTGAGTAATTTCATGTTTATTAAAGAAACCAAATATATAATTTCAAATCTTCCCACAAACACCTATTTGGTTTAACCTGTGTATTCTACAAAACATTTAAGGAAAACCTGTGTCAATACCACACAAACCCTCCTATAGAACAGAGGGAAAAACTGTCCTAAACTTTTTAAATCAGCCCACCATAGACTTTATATTAAAACCTGGACATTACAAGAAAACAAAATTACTGGCCAATCTTATAAACAAATATGCAGAATGCAGCATTGTGCAAGCATGCTTAATTTAGAAATATATAAAAGTTATGATACATCTTCCTCAAGTTGGATTTATTCTGTAAATGTAAGATTAGTTTAACAATCAAAAATATACCAATAGATTTTACCACATTTATGGATCAAATGAGAAACTTCATATAAACATCATTTCTTCAGGCCCTTAGCTTTAAATATTTTTGTTCCATGAACCCAGACACAATACTATTTCTATCACTATCATTGAGCTTTCAGAGTTTTATATAAGTACTATAATGAAAATCTGTCAACTCTTGAGGGCATTCTTCTTTAGGAAAACCTGCTAACAGCAGGACCCTTTGAATTATATCTTGTAAATCAATCTGACATTACTTTTTCAGCTGTCCCTGCTGAGGTCTCTCTAAATCTACAAAGAAAAGGAAACAATAATTCTTTTGTGGCCATCATAATTACTGAAATGGAATCACATAGTATTCTGTTCACATCTTTGCAGTGGCATGCCTCTTTGCTTGTTGAAATGTTAGAAAAAAAAATGAAAAGTTTTTTACGTTTCAAAGTCCACTGCAATTCAGAGATGACACCTTCCCATTTTCAATACCTGCCTGTTGTAGTTACTTGAAGTAGAGAGAGACAACCTCATCTCAAATAAAATCTGCGGAACTGAATGACACCCACTGTCAGACTATGATTCATTCAAATACAATTTAAATGTTATGATAATGCTTTAGGCATGCCACAAATTGATTCTTAATTTTGATTTAGCTATATATTCTTTTCTCTGCCTTTCTCTTCACTCAGCCATCTTCAGTGTATTGGTTATACTCCTTAGGCTTGTTTTTTCACGCTTACAAGATGCTGCTCCTGGCTTTGTAGTTGAATACAACTTTGCCCAAAATATAATGGGTAGTTGGCCATCCTAGATTGTTTTTGTGTCCTGGACTACAGACTTTCCCCAAAGCCCCCAGCATGCTTCCTCTTGAATCCCAATTATCAGATTTGGGTAGAGTAACCTTCTGTTGTCCAAGAATAATTACGGATACTTCCTTTTTATTCTCAGACATGCTCACAATTGGATGATAAATGGTATGCCTACTCTCAGTTTGGGTCACATGCCTATGTCTTAGGAGCATGGGATCCTAAAAAAAGCAAGTATATAGTATTTCAGTCTCTGTCATGGAAAGTGATTCTGCCAGGGGATAAGGGAATGGCTTTGGGGTAAGCAATCAATAATATGTGCCACATGTTAAGTGCTAAACAATTTCCAGTCTCTGATTATGAAGTTGGACATTGTGCAAATTAGACTAAATAATTTATGCTAAATTTCTCTGGGGTGAGCTGGATGCCTGTGAATGTGAATTTAGGAAGAAATACTAATGAGTCAATTTTATTATTAGAGGAATCCCAATTTTGTCTGCTATTTTGAAATATTGGTAATGATAAGAATAAGCAACTCTTCTAATTTTTACTCATTTTAAAAAATTTTTGATAATATTTTCAATATTTTCTTTCTTTTTTCATCAAGAATTAGACCCAGTGACCAAGCAACTTATGCTCCAAACAGCTAAACCAACTTTCGGCCATCTGACAGATGTAAGTAAAATGTTCAAGTTTTAATAAATATTCACAGTAATTAAATGCAAGCATTTATTATGTTTTAGTGTCTAGTAACCTTCTTACTAAAATGACTGTAATATTATCTACTCTAGAAAATAATGGAATAGCACATTTGTGAAAGTTCATATTAATGATCCATCCACCTGCTTATGTGTTTTAATTTTATGTATGGTAATATTTTTGGTAACATGGATACTTTTTACATACCGCAAAAATTTTCACAGCCTGTCTTAGCAAAAGTATACTTATAATAAGCCTTACTTAAAGAGTTTTGCATTTTTAAAGAGGAATATAAACATTTCAACAGATATTTCAAAAGTTCTTTTCTTTTTGGTTTCATCATGTCTATTTTATGTAACTAAAATATTATTTGTAGTTGCTACAAACACACCTTACGCCAAACTTTATAAAATTTATAGTTATCACATGCCTGTAGAATACACAGAGGACCACTATGCATTAGTTCATGCTGGAATATTTAGTTAATGTGAGAATATTTAATAACTTATACAAGAAATGTGATTATAAGTTTGAACAAATTGATGCTATAATGAAGAATATGGAGTACATGTAAATCAATTGTAGCCCAGAGGTGTCTGAAGAAGCTCAGATGATCTGATGGTATTGCTCTTCCTGAAAAGAAAGCAGAACCCCAATGAACTAAACATTCCAAAGGCCACATGTGTGGAGTGAATGTTTTAAAAGGTGGCAGACTATGATGTGTGATATGAGGAAATGGTAGAGAAGTCCACGGGAGAAGGAAATAGATTAGCCATTTAACCAAATAAGGTTTTTAAGGACCAGAAATACCTACAGGGAGTTTTTAAAGACTAACTTGTTTATAGTGTGGTGCTAAATGCCAGTCCTCCCTTCTGCCTCCCAACAAAATCCTTAGTGAAATCCACATGATTCACTCTGATGTTGTCAGTGTTTCCTTATGGCTGCATTTGAAGACATGTTGAGTCCTCCTTTAAGACAAAAGTGTGGTGAGAACAGAAGTTTCCCCAAAGGAGGCAACATCTAGGTTATAGTTTAAGAACTCCTCTAGGATTTGTGAGTTAAGGCACAGCTTTTGATGAAAGTGAGACAATTGTGTTTCCTCACCATGATTGTCAAATGACACAATGATGGTGGTTGGCATAGGACCTCATAGAAGAGCAATGTTATGAGATGATCCCTTACAAACATTAATGCTACCCGTTTGTATCAATAATAATTGCATATTTCCTGAACTTAATTTCTACCTACTGACCTCTGCTGATACAAGTGGAACTTTTTCTGATTCAAATGAAAGGGACAAGTCCAGAGTTGAGGGAAGATACTTTCTTTACACATAACCAATCAGATTGGGATAGGAACACTACTCTGCAAGAAAATGTAGAGAAGTCTCCTCAATCTCTTATTTGGGAGAGGAGTTTAAGCCAGGAGCCGATGGAGCACTGGGTATCAAGGTAAATCTTGGTGTTACCTTCGCCTTGAGAAGAATTTTTTTTGGTGGTGGTGGGGGAGTGGCAGGCAAGAGGAGGAACACAGAAAGATTTCTTTTTGTAGGAAATATATCAGTGATAGACAGAATGCTCTTCACCAGGCTTGGTGGGGATAGAAAATGCTGGAAAGGGCTAACTAAGTAGCTGGAACTGCCACCTTCCTGTGAAGAAATCTCGTTTATGTTTCTCCGGGGTCCACGTAACGAGGAATGTGATATGTCAGGGGAGCAGACATTTGAAAGGCAGTGGAAAAAGTGAAGTGAAGCCAGAACAAAATCCTAGGTTGGAAGTGCATCCGGAGAAATTTAGAAGAAAATAGACATTTCTAATTAAATTCTTTTAAGTAATTTGCAGTGTCAGGTTTGAAGTAAATCCTCTGTTTTCCTTCAAAATCTGTAATTGCTCACTGATAATTTTGATGTGAATTGATTTTTTTTTTTTTTTTTTAATGCTGAGTGGAAGAACGTGCCAACTCCAACTTCCAGTTTGGGGAAGGCAAGAACAGATGCTGTATACTAAGCCAGCCACATCTGTGTTAAACCATGTATTTAATAGCACAGGAAAAATAAAATGAAAAACACTTTATTCTGGCAACGTGTTAATGATCATGCAAGTGTTCATTTTTAATTCTGTATTCGTCACTATGTTGTTTTGTGACAGTTCTCAAGCTGCTTTAAATTTTGCTTCTTTCCGGGGCATCCATTCTGGTACTTTGCAAAAGTTAGCATTATTTTGTTCACTAATTCTGGCAGAGTCAAAATTAAATGAAGAGATCATAAATCTGAACAAAACACCTACCCGTATGTTTTATGCTCTTTTTTCCATGCTGATCAGAATTTTTCCACAGACATGGAATTATCTTGACTAGTTTATAAAAGTGAGGAGTTCTAGACATAGCTCAGTGTTGCTGGTATTATTGGATGTTTAAATAAAGCCAAATTTTTATGTGTGGTGCCATCAAGACCAGCTTCATAAATAGGACCTCACTCCCCACTTACGTGCTCAAATGGTATTTAATTCTCTGGTTTACTTCTAAAAATTTTATTGTTTTACATTTGACAATGAATCTACAATCAATTTGGAATTGACTGTCATCTATGATGTGAATTTAAGGTTATTTTTTCCCTTATGAATATTTAATTTTCCCAGGCCCATGAATCGAAAAGATCATTCTCTACCCACTGAACTGCACTGCCACCATTGTTATAAATTAGGTGACTGCACATGTGTAGGTATATGTATTCTCTCTTTTATAAAATAGGTGCATTTGTCTATCCCCACATCAATGTCATAATTACTTAAGTTTTGAGACTCTATATAACTTTTGATTATTTTGGCAGAGTAAATCCTCTCACTTATTCTTCTTCAAGATTGTTTTATCAATTCTCTTCTCTTTTGAATTTATAATTAAATTTTAGAATCAATTGACTTGTCAATATCCACAATATAATATGGAATTTTAAGTTTTTCTTTTTGTCTTTGCTTTTCAATAGTTTTGCTTTGGTGAGCTAAAATATTGTTTTGGTTTTATTTCTGCTTATTCTGTTCAGGTTTGAAAGCTTTTCAAATCTGTGAGTTTATGCCTTTCATTAATTTTGGAAAATTTTCAGCCTCTATTTTATCAAATATTTCTCTGCCCCATTCTTTTGGCCCCCCTTTTAGGGCTCCATTTAAACATACGTGAGAAGTTTTCACTATATGGTCTTTCTTCCTACACATTTTTCTGTATTTCTTATTCTTTTTATCTCTACTTCAGTTTACATATTTTTAATTATTCTTCCTTCCGGTTTACTAATCCTATCTCTGCTATTTTTAATTTGCTGTAAATTTATCTATTGAGTTTTTAATTTCCAGTTATACAAATGCCAGTTACTACATTATATTCTGCATTTTTCATCCTTTTAGTCCATCTTTTCCACTATTTCCTTGAACATTTTAATCAAAGTTATTTTAAATTCCTGGCCTACCAACTTTAATATCTGTATCATCTGTGCTTCAGGATACCTAATTGTTCTTTCTTTTTCTTTGTCTTCTGTCATATCGTCTTGCTTATTGGTATGCTTGTTCAATTTTCAATTGAATACTGGATATTTTGTACAAAAATTATGCAATGCAGAAACTTTTTAGTTTAATTATGTCTCATTTTTTAAATTTTTGTCATTGCTGTGTTTTCTTTTGGGATCTTAATCATAAATTATTTGCTTAGGCCAATGTCCAGAATAGTTTTTCCTGTGAATAATAATTATAAATTATTATGGTTTCAGGTCTTACATCTAAGTCTTGAGTCCATCGTGAGTTAACTTTTGTATATCATGAGAGATAGGGATTCAGTTTCATTCTTCTGCACATGGCTATACAATTTTCCCAGCACCATTTATTGAACAGGGTGTCCTTTTCTCAGTTTTTGTCTGCTTTGTAAAAAATCAGTTGGTTGTAGGTGTAAGGAAAGGAAATAATCAACAGAGTTAATAGATAAGCTACAGAATGGGAGGAAATATTAGCACACTATATATCCTATAAAGGGCTTATATCCAGAATCTACAAAGAAATCAAACAAATCAGCAAGAAAAAAACAACTCTATCAAAAAGTAGGTGAAAGATATGAACAGATTTGTTTTTAAAAGAAAATTAGACAATTGGCCAACAAACATGAAAAAATCCTCAACATCACTAATCATCAGGGAAATGCAAATTAAAACCACAATGAGATACCACTTTACCCTTGTCAGAATGGCCACCACTAAAAGGTCAAAAAACAATAGATACTGGTGCAGATGCAGTGAAAAGGGAATGCTTATACACTCTTGGTGGAAATGTAAACTAGTACAATCTCTGTGGCAAACAGCATGGAGATTCCTCAAGACCTAAAAGTAGACCTACCATTCAATCCAGCAGTCCCACTACTGGGTATCTACCCAAAGGAAAAGAAGTCATTTTACCTAAAAAAACAAACAAAAAAACACCTGCACCTGAATGCTTATTGTAGAACAAGTCACAATTGCAAAGATATGGAATCAACCTAACTGCCCACCAACTGAGGAGTGAATAAAGAAAATGTGGTGTATATATACCATGGAGTACTACTCAGCTATAAAAAGGAATGAAATAATGTCTTTTGCAATAACTTGAATGAAACTAGAGACCGTATCCTAAGTGACGTATCTCATGAATGGAAAAACAAATAGCATATGTTCTCACTTATAAGTGGGAACTAAATGAAGGGTGTATATGGTCATAAGTTGTATAATGGACATTGAAAACTAAGAAGGGTGAGGGATATAAATCCACCTACTGTGTGTAATGCACAGAATTCTGGTGGCAGGTACACTAAAAGCCCTGACTTCAGCATTATATAATACAATTCATCCATGTAACATAAAAGTCTTGTACCTCCTGAGTATATTGAAATAAATGTTAAAGAAAGAAAGAAAGATTCTAGCTGAAAAACAATTGTGTAGAATTCAACATTTTTTACAAGGCAGATGAAGTGGGGGACTGATCACATTAATCAATAAGGGAAAATTGAGGCTGCATGACAAGTGTGGTAAGCCTCTATTTCTTCTTCATCCCTGTTACTCTCCAGGGTTTTCAATGGAATTGGGAAACATGAGTTGGGCCCCACCCTGACAGTTCCTGAATTTGAATTTTGTCTCTTTGGGGAATACTGGTGAGAGCTTGGTTTTTTTTCCAGTGGGTTTTGGCTTAACTTTTGATCCTCTCACCCTGCACAGATGTCTTGAGGGAACAATTGACCATGTGTTTGAGGTCCTTTAAAGTCTTTAATTTTGTCATTATGGACACAATAGACCACACAAAGCTCAGCTGGTTTCTCTGTTCCCCAGTATTGTCCCTCTGTCTAGGCAAATACCTTGAGCAATATCAGCAAATAACTCTAAAGCAGTCAAATCATTCCACATTGATAGTTTGACTTTTCCAGATTACTGGATCTTTATGATTTCATGAAATTAGCAGATCTCTGAAGCCTTTGAAGACCTGATTTCCCCCCAGCTTTTCTAATTATGCTCAGAAGGAGCAA